>JAYEVD010000169.1:0-166713 GCA_036346405.1 Phyllostachys edulis
AAAGAAAATCAAAACCAAACACCCATAATGGACTTCTAGTGTGCCCTCGTCATTTCTAGGTGCATTGGAATAATTCGAAAGCGGTGTAAAACTTTGCAGAGCAGCGGATGCGGAGCTCCACATAATGAAATCGAGGCACGGAAAGAAAATCAATGCAAACACCCAAAATGGACTTCGGTGTGCCCTATGTCATTTCTAGATGCATTTGGAATAATTCCAGCGGTGTGAAACTTTCTTTGAGCAGCGGTATCGAGCTCCACTTTATGAAATCGAGGCACAGAAAGACATTCAATACGAAACACCCAAAATAGACTTCTAGTGTGCCCTACCTCATTTCTAGGTGCATTTGGAATACTTCTGAGCCGGTGTGAAACTTTCCAGAACGACGCGTACACTAAGCTCCAATTTATGAAATCGAGGCATGGAAAGAAAATGAACATCAAACTCTCATAATGGACTTCTAGTGTGCCCTACCTCATTTCTAGGTGCATTTGGAATCTTTCCGAGCCGGTGTGAAACTTTCCAGAACGACGCGTACCCCGAGCTCCAATTTATGAAATCGAGGCACGGAAAGAAAATCAAAACCAAACACCCATAATGGACTTCTAGTGTGCCCTACGTCATTTCTAGGTGCATTGGAATAATTACGGCGGTGTAAAACTTTGCGAGCGGCGGATACCGGAGCTCCACATAATGAAATCGAGGCACGGAAAGAAAATCAATGCAAACACCCAAAATGGAATTCTGGTGTGCCCTATGCCATTTCTAGATGCATTTGGAATAATTAGAGCGGTGTGAAACTTTCTTTGAGCAGCGGTATCCAGAGCTCCACTTTATGAAATCGAGGCACGAAAGACATTCAATCTGAAACACCCAAAATAGACTTCTAGTGTGCCCTACCTCATTTCTAGGTGCATTTGGAATACTTCTGAGCCGGTGTGAAACTTTCGAGCATCCAGCGTACACTAAGCTCCAATTTATGAAATCGAGGCATGGAAAGAAAATGAACATCAAACTCTCATAATGGACTTCTAGTGTGCCCTACCTCATTTCTAGGTGCATTTCGAATCTTTCCGAGCCGGTGTGAAACTTTCGAGCAGCCACGCGTGCACTCGAGCTCCAATTTATGAAATCGAGGCACGGAAAGAAAATCAAAACCAAACACCCATAATGGACTTCTAGTGTGCCCTACGTCATTTCTAGGTGCATTCGAAATAATTCTGAGCAGGTGTAAAACTTTGCAGAGAGACGGGTACCCAGAGCTCCACATAATGAAATCGAGGCACGGAAAAAAAATCAATTTAAACACCCAAAATGGACTTCTGGTGTGCCCTATGTCATTTCTAGGTGCATTTGGAATAATTCGAAGCGGTGTGAAACTTTCTTTGAGCAGCGGTATCAGAGCACCACTTTATGAAATCGAGGCACGAAAAGACGATCAATCTGAAACACCCAAAATAGACTTCTAGTGTGCCCTACCTCATTTCTAGGTGCATTTGGAATCCTTCCGAGCCGGTGTGAAACTTTCCAAAACGACACGTACCCTAAGCTCCAATTTATGAAATCGTGGCACGGAAAGAAAATCCACACCAAATAACTATAATGGACTTCTGGTGTGCCCTACGTCATTTCTAGGTGTATTTGGAATAATTTCGAGCAAGTGTGAAACATTCAGAACGACGGGTACCGAGAGCTCCAATTTATGAAATCGAGGCATGGAAAGAAAATGAACATCAAACTCTCATAATGGACTTCTAGTGTGCCATACCAAATTTCTAGTTGCATTTGGAATCTTTCCGAGCCGGTGTGAAACTTTCCAGAACGACGCGTACCCTAAGCTCCAATTTATGAAATCGAGGCACGGAAAGAAAATCAAAACCAAACACCCATAATGGACTTCTAGTGTGCCCTACGTCATTTCTAGGTGCATTCGGAATAATTCTGAGTAGGTGTAAAACTTTGCAGAGAGACGGGTACCCAGAGCTCCACATAATGAAATCGAGGCACGAAAAGAAAATAAATGCAAACACCCAAATGGACTTCTGGTGTGCCCTATGTCATTTCTAGGTGCATTTGGAATAATTCCGAAGCGAGTGTGAAACTTTTTTCGAGCAGCGGTATCGAGCACCACTTTCTGAAATCGAGGCACGAAAAGACGATCAATCTGAAACACCCAAAATAGACTTCTAGTGTGCCCTACCTCATTTCTAGGTGCATTTGGAATCCTTTCGAGCGGTGTGAAACTTTCCAAAGCGACACGTACCCTGAGCTCCAATTTACGAAATCGAGGCACGGAAAGAAAATCCACACCAAATAACTATAATGGACTTACGGTGTGCCCTCGTCATTTCTAGGTGCATTTGGAATAATTTAGAGCAAGTGTGAAACATTCGAGCAGCGGTACCCAGAGCTCCAATTTATGAAATCGAGGCATGGAAAGAAAATGAACATCAAACTCTCATAATGGACTTCTAGTGTGCCCTACCACATTTCTAGTTGCATTTGGAATCTTTCCGAGCGGTGTGAAACTTTCGAGCAAGCATCGCGTACCCTAAGCTCCAATTTATGAAATCGAGGCACGGAAAGAAAATCAAAACCAAACACCCATAATGGACTTCTAGTGTGCCCTACGTCATTTCTAGGTGCATTCGGAATAATTCTCAGCAGGTGTAAAACTTTGCGAGAGAGAGCGGTACCCAGAGCTCCACATAATGAAATCGAGGCACGGAAAGAAAATCAATGCAAACACCCAAAATGGACTTCGGTGTGCCCTATGTCATTTCTAGGTGCATTTGGAATAATTCAGCAGGTGAAACTTTTTCAACGCAGCGGTATCCGAGCACCACTTTACGAAATCGAGGCACGTAAAGGCATCAACGAAAAACCCAAAATAGACTTCTAGTGTGCCCTACCTCATTTCTAGGTGCATTTGGAATCCTTTCGAGCGGTGTGAAACTTTCCAAAGCGACACGCACCTAAGCTCCAATTTATGAAATCGAGGCACGAAAGAAAATCCACACCAAATAACTATAATGGACTTCGGTGTGCCCCACGTCATTTCTAGGTGCATTTGGAATAATTTCGAGCAAGTGTGAAACATTGAGCAGCCGGCACCCAGAGCTCCAATTTATGAAATCGAGGCATGGAAAGAAAATAAACATCAAACTCTCATAATGGACTTCTAGTGTGCCATACCACATTTCTAGTTGCATTTGGAATCTTTCCGAGCCGGTGTGAAACTTTCGAGCAGCAGCGCACCTAAGCTCCAATTTATGAAATCGAGGCACGAAAGAAAATCAAAACCAAACACCCATAATGGACTTCTAGTGTGCCCTACGTCATTTCTAGGTGCATTGGAATAATTACGGCAGGTGTAAAACTTTGCGAGAGAGGGGCACCCAGAGCTCCACATAATGAAATCGAGGCACGGAAAGAAAATCAATGCAAACACCCAAAATGGACTTCGGTGTGCCCTATGTCATTTCTAGGTGCATTTGGAATAATTCCGAAGCGGTGTGAAACTTTTCGAGCAGCGGTATCGAGCACCACTTTCTGAAATCGAGGCACGTAAAGACGATCTATACGGAACACCCAAAACAGACTTCTAGTGTGCCCTACCTCATTTCTAGGTGCATTTGGAATCCTTCCGAGCCGGTGTGAAACTTTCCAAAACGACACGTACCCTAAGCTCCAATTTATGAAATCGAGGCACGGAAAGAAAATACACACCAAATAACTATAATGGACTGCTGGTGTGCCCTACGTCATTTCTAGGTGCATTTGGAATACTTCCGAGCAAGTGTGAAACATTCCAGAACCGACAGGTACCTAGAGCTCCAATTTATGAAATCGAGGCATGGAAAGAAAATGAACATCAAACTCTCATAATGGATTTCTAGTGTGCCCTACCACATTTCTAGTTGCATTTGGAATCTTTCCGAGCCGGTGTGAAACTTTCCAGAACGACGCGTACCCTAAGCTCCAATTTATGAACTCGAGGCACGGAAAGAAAATCAAAACCAAACACCCATAATGGACTTCTAGTGTGCCCTACGTCATTTCTAGGTGCATTGGAATAATTACGAGCAGTGTAAAACTTTGCAGAGCTTAGCGGACACCGGAGCTCCACAAAATGAAATCGAGGCACGAAAAGAAAATCAATGCAAACACCCAAAATGGACTTCTGGTGTGCCCTATGTCATTTCTAGGTGCATTTGGAATAATTCCGAAGCGGTGTGAAACTTTTCGAACAGCGGTATCCAGAGCACCACTTTACTGAAATCGAGGCACAGAAAAAGGCGATCAATACTGAAACACCCAAAATAGACTTCTAGTGTGCCCTACCTCATTTCTAGGTGCATTTGGAATCCTTCGAGCGGTGTGAAACTTTCCAAAAGCGACACGCACCCTAAGCTCCAATTTATGAAATCGAGGCATGGAAAGAAAATCCACACCAAATAACTATAATGGACTTCTGGTGTGCCCTATGTCATTTCTAGGTGCATTTGGAATAATTTCGAGCAAGTGTGAAACATTCAGAACGACGGGTACCCAGAGCTCCAATTTATGAAATCGAGGCATGGAAAGAAAATGAACATCAAACTCTCATAATGGACTTCTAGTGTGCCCTACCACATTTCTAGTTGCATTTGGAATCTTTCCGAGCCGGTGTGAAACTTTCCAGAACGACACGTACCCTAAGCTCCAATTTATGAAATCGTGGCACGGAAAGAAAATCCACACCAAATAACTATAATGGACTTCTGGTGTGCCCTACGTCATTTCTAGGTGCATTTGGAATAATTTCGAGCAAGTGTGAAACCTTCAGAACGACGGGTACCCAGAGCTCCAATTTATGAAATCGAGGCATGGAAAGAAAATGAACATCAAACTCTCATAATGGACTTCTAGTGTGCCATACCACATTTCTAGTTGCATTTGGGATCTTTCCGAGCCGGTGTGAAACTTTCCAGAACGACGCGTACCCTAAGCTCCAATTTATGAAATCGAGGCACGGAAAGAAAATCAAAACCAAACACCCATAATGGACTTCTAGTGTGCCCTACGTCATTTCTAGGTGCATTCGGAATAATTCTCAGCAGGTGTAAAACTTTGCAGAGAGACGGGTACCCAGAGCTCCACATAATGAAATCGAGGCACGGAAAGAAAATCAATGCAAACACCCAAAATGGACTTCTGGTGTGCCCTATGTCATTTCTAGGTGCATTTGGAATAATTCCAGCAGGTGAAACTTTTTCGAACAGCGGTATCCAGAGCACCACTTTACGAAATCGAGGCACAGAAAGGCGATCAATACGAAAAACCCAAAATAGACTTCTAGTGTGCCCTACCTCATTTCTAGGTGCATTTGGAATCCTTTCGAGCCGGTGTGAAACTTTCCAAAACGACACGTACCCTATGCTCCAATTTATGAAATCGTGGCACGGAAAGAAAATCCACACCAAATAACTATAATGGACTTCTGGTGTGCCCTACGTCATTTCTAGGTGCATTTGGAATAATTTCGAGCAAGTGTGAAACATTCGAGCAGCGGTACCCGAGCTCCAATTTATGAAATCGAGGCATGGAAAGAAAATAAACATCAAACTCTCATAATGGACTTCTAGTGTGCCATACCACATTTCTAGTTGCATTTGGAATCTTTCCGAGCGGTGTGAAACTTTCGAGCCACGCGCACCCTAAGCTCCAATTTATGAAATCGAGGCACGGAAAGAAAATCAAAACCAAACACCCATAATGGACTTCTAGTGTGCCCTACGTCATTTCTAGGTGCATTTGAATAATTTCGAAGCGGTGTAAAACTTTGCGAGAGAGCGGGTACCCGAGCTCCACATAATGAAATCGAGGCACGGAAGAAAATCAATGCAAACACCCAAAATGGACTTCGGTGTGCCCTATGTCATTTCTAGGTGCATTTGGAATAATTAAAGCGGTGTGAAACTTTTTCGAACAGCGGTATCCGAGCACCACTTTATGAAATCGAGGCACGTAAAGACGATCAATACGAAACACCCAAAATAGACTTCTAGTGTGCCCTACCTCATTTCTAGGTGCATTTGGAATCCTTAGAGCGGTGTGAAACTTTCCAAAGCGACACGCACCTAAGCTCCAATTTATGAAATCGAGGCCGCGGAAAGAAAATCCACACCAAATAACTATAATGGACTTCGGTGTGCCCCACGTCATTTCTAGGTGCATTTGGAATAATTCCGAGCAAGTGTGAAACATTCGAGCAGCGGTACCCAGAGCTCCAATTTATGAAATCGAGGCATGGAAAGAAAATGAACATCAAACTCTCATAATGGACTTCTAGTGTGCCCTACCACATTTCTAGTTGCATTTGGAATATTTCCGAGCGGTGTGAAACTTTCGTAAGCACGCTGCACCCTAAGCTCCAATTTATGAAATCGAGGCACGGAAAGAAAATCAAAACCAAACACCCATAATGGACTTCTAGTGTGCCCTACGTGATTTCTAGGTGCATTCGGAATAATTCTGAGCAGGTGTAAAACTTTGCAGAGCGACGGATACCCGGAGCTCCACAAAATGAAATCGAGGCACGAAAAGAAAATCAATGCAAACACCCAAAATGGACTTCTGGTGTGCCCTATGTCATTTCTAGCTGCATTTGGAATAATTCCGAGCAGGTGTGAAACTTTTCTGAACGACGGTATCCAGAGCACCACTTTACGAAATCGAGGCACAGAAAGACGATCAATACGAAACACCCAAAATAGACTTCTAGTGTGCCCTACCTCATTTCTAGGTGCATTTGGAATCCTTTCGAGCCGGTGTGAAACTTTCCAAAACGACACGTACCCTAAGCTCCAATTTATGAAATCGTGGCATGGAAAGAAAATCCACACCAAATAACTATAATGGACTTCTGGTGTGCCCTATGTCATTTCTAGGTGCATTTGGAATAATTTCGAGCAAGTCTGAAACATTCAGAACGACGGGTACCCAGAGCTCCAATTTATGAAATCGAGGCATGGAAAGAAAATGAACATCAAACTCTCATAATGGACTTCTAGTGTGCCATACCACATTTCTAGTTGCATTTGGAATCTTCCGAGCGGTGTGAAACTTTTCAGAAGCAGCGTGTACCCTAAGCTCCAATTTATGAAATCGAGGCACGGAAAGAAAATCAAAACCAAACACCCATAATGGACTTCTAGTGTGCCCTACGTCATTTCTAGGTGCATTGGAATAATTACGGCGGTGTAAAACTTTGCAGAGAGGCGGTACCAGAGCTCCACATAATGAAATCGAGGCACGGAAGAAAATCAATGCAAACACCCAAAATGGACTTCGGTGTGCCCTATGTCATTTCTAGGTGCATTTGGAATAATTCCGAAAGGTGTGAAACTTTTTCGAGCAGCGGTATCCAGAGCACCACTTTACGAAATCGAGGCACAGAAAGACGATCAATACGAAACACCCAAAATAGACTTCTAGTGTGCCCTACCTCATTTCTAGGTGCATTTGGAATCCTTTCGAGCCGGTGTGAAACTTTCCAAAATGACACGTACCCTAAGCTCCAATTTATGAAATCGTGGCACTGAAAGAAAATCCACACCAAATAACTATAATGGACTTCTGGTGTGCCCTACGTCATTTCTTGGTGCATTTGGAATAATTTCGAGCAAGTGTGAAACATTCAGAACGACGGGTACCCAGAGCTCCAATATATGAAATCGAGGCGTGGAAAGAAAATAAACATCAAACTCTCATAATGGACTTCTAGTGTGCCATACCACATTTCTAGTTGCATTTGGAATCTTTCCGAGCCGTGTGAAACTTTCGTAATCCAGCGCACCCTAAGCTCCAATTTATGAAATCGAGGCACCTGAAAGAAAATCAAAACCAAACACCCATAATGGACTTCTAGTGTGCCCTACGTCATTTCTAGGTGCATTGGAATAATTTCGAAAGGTGTAAAACTTTGCAGAGAGACGGGTACCCGAGCTCCACATAATGAAATCGAGGCACGGAAAGAAAATCAATGCAAACACCCAAAATGGACTTCTGGTGTGCCCTATGTCATTTCTAGATGCATTTGGAATAATTCCGAGTAGGTGTGAAACTTTCTTCAACGCAGCGGTATCCGAGCTCCACTTTATGAAATCGAGGCACAGAAAGACATGCAATACGAAACACCCAAAATAGACTTCTAGTGTGCCCTATCTCATTTCTAGGTGCATTTGGAATCCTTCCGAGCCGGTGTGAAACTTTCCAAAACGACACGTACCCTAAGCTCCAATTTATGAAATCGAGGCACGGAAAGAAAATCCACACCAAATAACTATAATGGACTTCTGGTGTGCCCTACGTCATTTCTAGGTGCATTTGGAATAATTAGAGCAAGTGTGAAACATTCGAGCAGCGGTACCCAAAGCTCCAATTTATGAAATCGAGGCATGGGAAGAAAATGAACATCAAACTCTCATAATGGACTTCTAGTGTGCCCTACCACATTTCTAGTTGCATTTGGAATATTTAGAGCGGTGTGAAACTTTCGTAATCCACGCGTACCCTAAGCTCCAATTTATGAAATCGAGGCACGGAAAGAAAATCAAAAGCAAACACCCATAATGGACTTCTAGTGTGCCCTACGTCATTTCTAGGTGCATTGGAATAATTACGGCGGTGTAAAACTTTGCAGAGCGGCGGATACCGGAGCTCCACATAATGAAATCGAGGCACGAAAAGAAAATCAATGCAAACACCCAAAATGGACTTCGGTGTGCCCTATGTCATTTCTAGTGCATTTGGAATAATTCGAGCGGTGTGAAACTTTCTTGAACAGCGGTATCCAGAGCTCCACTTTATGAAATCGAGGCACAGAAAGACATTCAATACGAAACACCCAAAATAGACTTCTAGTGTGCCCTACCTCATTTCTAGGTGCATTTGGAATACTTCTGAGCCGGTGTGAAACTTTCGAGCAGCCAGCGTGCACCTAAGCTCCAATTTATGAAATCGAGGCATGGAAAGAAAATAAACATCAAACTCTCATAATGGACTTCTAGTGTGCCCTACCTCATTTCTAGGTGCATTTGGAATCTTTCCGAGCCGGTGTGAAACTTTCCAGAACGACGCGTACCCTGAGCTCCAATTTATGAAATCGAGGCACGGAAAGAAAATCAAAACCAAACACCCATAATGGACTTCTAGTGTGCCCTACGACATTTCTAGGTGCATTCGAAATAATTCTGAGCAGGTGTAAAACTTTGCAGAGAGACGGGTACCCAGAGCTCCACATAATGAAATCGAGGCACGGAAAGAAAATCAATGCAAACACCCAAAATGGACTTCTGGTGTGCCCTATGTCATTTCTAGGTGCATTTGGAATAATTAAAGCAGTGTGAAACTTTCTTTGAGCAGCGGTATCGAGAGCACCACGTTATTTAAATCGAGGCACGTAAAGACGATCAATACAAACACCCAAAATAGACTTCTAGTGTGCCCTACCTCATTTCTAGGTGCATTTGGAATCCTTCCGAGCGGTGTGAAACTTTCCAAAACGACACGCACCTAAGCTCCAATTTATGAAATCGAGGCACGGAAAGAAAATACACACCAAATAACTATAATGGACTTCGGTGTGCCCTACGTCATTTCTAGGTGCATTTGGAATAATTAGAGCAAGTGTGAAACATTCGAACCGAGCGGTACCTAGAGCTCCAATTTATGAAATCGAGGCATGGAAAGAAAATGAACATCAAACTCTCATAATGGACTTCTAGTGTGCCCTACCACATTTCTAGTTGCATTTGGAATCTTTCCGAGCGGTGTGAAACTTTCGAGCAATAGCGTACCCTAAGCTCCAATTTATGAAATCGAGGCACGAAAGAAAATCAAAACCAAACACCCATAATGGACTTCTAGTGTGCCCTACGTCATTTCTAGGTGCATTGGAATAATTACGGCGGTGTAAACTTTGCGAGAGCGGCGGACACCCGGAGCTCCACATAATGAAATCGAGGCACGGAAAGAAAATCAATGCAAACACCCAAAATGGACTTCGGTGTGCCCTATGTCATTTCTAGATGCATTTGGAATAATTCCGAAGCGGTGTGAAACTTTCTTTGAACGACGGTATCCGAGCTCCACTTTATGAAATCGAGGCACGAAAAGACATTCAATCTGAAACACCCAAAATAGACTTCTAGTGTGCCCTACCTCATTTCTAGGTGCATTTGGAATCCTTAGAGCGGTGTGAAACTTTCCAAAACGACCGCACCTAAGCTCCAATTTATGAAATCGAGGCACGGAAAGAAAATCCACACCAAATAACTATAATGGACTTACGGTGTGCCCTCGTCATTTCTAGGTGCATTTGGAATAATTAGAGCAAGTGTGAAACATTCGAGCATCCATCGGTACCCAAAGCTCCAATTTATGAAATCGAGGCATGGGAAGAAAATGAACATCAAACTCTCATAATGGACTTCTAGTGTGCCCTACCACATTTCTAGTTGCATTTGGAATATTTCCGAGCCGGTGTGAAACTTTCCAGAACGACGCGTACCCTAAGCTCCAATTTATGAAATCGAGGCACGGAAAGAAAATCAAAACCAAACACCCATAATGGACTTCTAGTGTGCCCTACGTCATTTCTAGGTGCATTCGGAATAATTCTGAGCAGGTGTAAAACTTTGCAGAGCGACGGATACCCGGAGCTCCACATAATGAAATCGAGGCACGGAAAGAAAATCAATGCAAACACCCAAAATGGACTTCTGGTGTGCCCTATGTCATTTCTAGATGCATTTGGAATAATTCCGAGCAGGTGTGAAACTTTGCTGAACGACGGTATCCAGAGCTCCACTTTATGAAATCGAGGCACAGAAAGACATTCAATACGAAACACCCAAAATAGACTTCTAGTGTGCCCTACCTCATTTCTAGGTGCATTTGGAATACTTCTGAGCCGGTGTGAAACTTTCCAGAACGACGCGTACCCTAAGCTCCAATTTATGAAATCGAGGCATGGAAAGAAAATGAACATCAAACTCTCATAATGGACTTCTAGTGTGCCCTACCTCATTTCTAGGTGCATTTGGAATCTTTCCGAGCCGGTGTGAAACTTTCCAGAACAGCGTGCCTCGAGCTCCAATTTATGAAATCGAGGCACGGAAAGAAAATCAAAACCAAACACCCATAATGGACTTCTAGTGTGCCCTACGTCATTTCTAGGTGCATTGAAATAATTTCGGCGGTAAAACTTTGCAGAGAGGCTGCACCCGAGCTCCACATAATGAAATCGAGGCACGGAAAGAAAATCAATGCAAACACCCAAAATGGACTTCGGTGTGCCCTATGTCATTTCTAGGTGCATTTGGAATAATTCCGAGCGGTGTGAAACTTTCTTTGAGCAGCGGTATCAGAGCACCACGTTCTGAAATCAAGGCACGACGAAAGGCGATCAATCTGAAACACCCAAAATAGACTTCTAGTGTGCCCTACCTCATTTCTAGGTGCATTGGAATACTTCGAGCGGTGTGAAACTTTCCAAAACGACACGTACCCTAAGCTCCAATTTATGAAATCGAGGCACGGAAAGAAAATCCACACCAAATAACTATAATGGACTTCTGGTGTGCCCTACGTCATTTCTAGGTGCATTTGGAATAATTCCGAGCAAGTGTGAAACATTCGTAAGCAGCGGTACCCAGAGCTCCAATTTATGAAATCGAGGCATGGAAAGAAAATGAACATCAAACTCTCATAATGGACTTCTAGTGTGCCCTACCACATTTCTAGTTGTATTTGGAATCTTTCCGAGCTGGTGGGAAACTTTCCCGAACGATCGTACCCTAAGCTCCAATTTATGAAATCAAGGCACAGAAAGAAAATCAAAACCAAACACCCATAATGGACTTCTAGTGTGCCCTACGTCATTTCTAGGTGCATTCGGAATAATTCTGAGCAAGTGTAAAACTTTGCAGAGCGACGGATACCCGGAGCTCCACATAATGAAATCGAGGCACGGAAAGAAAATCAATGCAAACAACCAAAATGGACTTCTGGTGTGCCCTATGTCATTTCTAGATGCATTTGGAATAATTCCGAGCAGGTGTGAAACTTTCTTTGAGCAGCGGTATCGAGCTCCACTTTATGAAATCGAGGCACGAGAAAGACATTCAATCTGAAACACCCAAAATAGACTTCTAGTGTGCCCTACCTCATTTCTAGGTGCATTTGGAATACTTCGAGTAGGTGTGAAACTTTCGAGCAGCGTGTACCCTAAGCTCCAATTTATGAAATCGAGGCACGGAAAGAAAACACACACCAAATAACTATAATGGACTTCTGGTGTGCCTTACGTCATTTCTGGGTGCGTTTGGAATAATTCCGAGCAAGTGTGAAACATTCCAGAACGACGGGTACCTAGAGCTCCAATTTATGAAATCGAGGCATGGAAAGAAAATGTACATCAAACTCCCATAACGGACTTCTAGTGTGCCCTACCTCATTTCTCGGTGCATTTGGAATCTTTCCGAGCCGGTGTGAAAATTTCGAGCAGCTGCACCACGAGCTCTAATTTATGAAATCGTGCCACGGAAAAAAAGTCAAAACCAAACTCCCATAATGGACCTCTAGTTTGATTGAGAGGTGGAACAAGAGTTCCGTGTACTATATGCATGTTGTTTGGTTGGGTACCAATGGGAGGTTAGCCCAAGGTACATTGCCCATTTTAAGCTAGTTGGCGATCGCTAGGATCGTTTGGGTCCTCACGCGGTGAACATAACTTTTGATATGTTCGGTGCCAAGTGAGTACACGGGAGATCTAGAGTTTGGAATATTCGTTAACGTTGTGGACCATCGAGTAGGATCTTACCTTGATTCTCTTCAACGAGTGTACTGAAAATGTCGGAGACGAGTGTTAGGACGACGTCGTTCTATGTCTTTGTGTTGTGATCTCATCGGTCCGAGAGGGGTCACTTGAAGCTAGAGTCTCGCATCATGCCTTGCACAATACGGATTTGTTCATGTGCAGTGCGTGTTAATCGTTGTTAATTTCGGATGCCGTTTTCTTTTGGGTAGATCGGTGGGTAGATTCGGGTCGAATCTGTTAAGGGGTAGATTATAATACCCCGAATGTTACTAAGGAAGGAGAGTAAACAAAAAAAAGGGTTTTTCATGTAATACTCCAACTTAGTCTAATGAAGGAAGCGATGAAAAGAGAAAGTAGACTTTAGAGGAGGAAAATCTGCAATTCTTTGGCAACTGGGCTTCGGGCTTTGGCCAGAGGCCCATGAGGGGCGGCCACTATTAAAAGGAGGGAGAAACCCTAGCCACCATCTGTAGCACGACTGCTACATAAAGGTTCTCCGCTGCTGCTTGCTACGATTGCACACCCTCCTCCTTGCACTCTGTTGCCCCTCTTGGTGGTGCTCTCCCATTACTATCGGCCAAGGAGAAAGGTGGAGGAGAGAGGAGAAGAGGAGGAGAGGAGCATCTAGCGGGGAAATCAGCGAACGCAGCGTGTCTCCAAGGGTAATGAATGTCATTTTCATTGTTTGATTAGTCGTAAATGTGAATTCGATTAGAATTGATTGGATCGAACTACATGCATTAAAGATTCAATTCTGTCCAGTAGGTTGCGTGGGCAGTTTCGAGTTCTTAGAGGCCGAATTGGAGGTTTTCATCTCCTATAGATATTTAGATAATATTCTTAGCTTTTCGTGGCCGCCAAGAACACCTGATTCGACGTCACGGATCAAAAGTTATGATAGTTTTAGTTTCTACTGTCCAGAATTCTGACGCGATTGATCTGTCAAGTTGTCTCATAAACTATGATTATGATAATTGAATATTCAGGGTTTTCACCCAACTAGGTTATTGTAGAAATTTTTTTATCCTTTCCAGAATGTTAAAGAACGCCCTAATCGGAGTTGTAGATCAAAAGTTATGATCTGTTCTTTACCGCTGTCCAGAATCTTAGCTATGTTTCAGCAGTCATTTTAATTAGTAGATTGATTATTTTTAAGTTCCGAATCTGGACTTCTCCATATTATAAAATTTGTAGGCCTTGGTCTTATCTTTCCAGATCATTAAAGAACATCCAATTTGGAGCTGTATAACGAAAGATATGAATTTTTGAAGTTCTTATTGTAATCTGTCTCTCTATTGTGGACAGTAGAGAAAGATTAACTTGTTAACGACTTTTCTTTCACCTTGGGAATTATTGAAATAATTTTATTCAGGAAGCTAGTTCCTTATAGTTTCCAAAAAGGTTTAGGTCATTGATTTTGGTTGTACCAAATGGAAGTTATGAATTTCACAAATTGAAAGTACCAAAGATGACTGAACGGTCTTCGGTGTTAAAATCAAGGGCATAGATGGGGTAATTTGTTCTGTCGATCACCTGGGAAGTTGTAGCTAAGCTCGTGTAAAGTCCGGGAAACTTGGATTCATAACTTTTGGGGCTGGGACTCAAAAGTTATGGATTTTTCTTTGAGAACCGACAGATTGGACAGATTAGAGACAAGGGTGAAATTGCTAGTTTTTGTGTTGCATCCAGGAGCGATCGCTCTCGTTATGTTCCATCACTTTGTTGAGCACTCTTGTTTAGTATACTTAGTATACTTTACGGTTGCCAGGTGTTGGTGAGCACTAGGGTTGAAAGTCGTTACGTAAGTCATCTTTTCGTCTCACGGTTAAGGCAAGTACTTTGATGTTCCTATGTTTGGTGAATGATGCATGCTTGATGTTTGTATTGTGTTTTCCTAAGATCCATGGCACCACTTTACAAAATCGAGGCACAGAAAGACAATCAACACAAAACACCCAAAATAGACTTCTAGTGTGCCCTACCTTATTTCTAGGTGCATTTGTAATACTTCCGAGCCGGTGCGAAACTTTCCAGAACGACAAGTACCCTAATCTCCAATTTATAAAATCGAGGCACAGAAAGAAAATCCACAACAAATAACTATAATGGACTTCTGGTGTGCCCTACGTCATTTGGAATAATTTCGAGCAAGTGTGAAACATTCCAGAACGACGGGTACCCAGAGCGCCACTTTATGAAATCGAGGCATGGAAAGAAAATGAACATCAAACTCCCATAACGGACTTCTAGTGTGCCCTACCACATTTCTAGTTGCATGTGGAATCTTTCCGAGCTGGTGTGAAACTTTCCAGAACGACGCGTACCCTAAGCTCCAATTTATGAAATCGAGCCACGGAAAGAAAATCGAAACCAAACTCCCATAATGGACGTCTAGTATGCCCTACGCCATTTCTAGGTGCATTTGGAATAATTTGGAGTAGGTGTAAAACTTTGCAGAGCGACGGTGTAATTTCCCGTTTAAAAAATAAAAGAAATAAGTGATTAGTACTGAATTTAAATAGAATTAGAACATAAAAAAATTCAGAATTTGGGAGGAGTATTAGAATTCGGGCCTTCGGCCCATAGCTTTTTGGCCCAAGTGGGAAACCGCTTAAGAGGGTGGGGGCTTTAAACCCTAACACTGTAGCACCGGTACTGTAGTGCCGCCACTGTAGCGTCGTGAGTACTGTAGCACGCCGAGTACTGTAGCATCACCTCCCCTCCACAGCTGCCGGCCAAGAAGAGGAAGGAAGAAGGGAAGAAAAGAAGGGAGGAGGAGAAGGATTTCACGATCGGCTCCGTGTTCTTCGAGGGTAACGATCTGAAAACTTCTAGATGCCCCTAAATTTAGTCTTTGTTCTTTCGGTAGATCGTTTGGGCAATGGAAAGATCGATTTCTATTCTGTCCAGATTCGTCAGGTTTAGGACAGAACGTTGCGGGGATGATTAGGGATATGTAATCTCTGAATTAGAGTTTGGTGTAATTATATAAAATGTAGATTATCGCGTTAGCTTTCCAGAAAGGTCTGGATCATTAAAATCGGAGTAGCGAGCAAAAAGTTATGGCCTCTGGAAGACCGCTGTCCAGATTCTAGACGAAGTTGGCAGACTTCGTGTAGTTAGGTCAATTTCGTGTAGAAATTGGTAAAATTAAATATTTGTGTAAACTTGAATATTGTAGGAAATCTTGTGTAGTTTCCAGAACTTATATTATTCATATATGTTCAAGTTGTATAATTAAAGATATAAAATTGTGAAACGGACTGTTCCGACAGAATCTGGAATGGTCTTCGGGTAAAGGAACGGAATAGAAAACGGTAGAATCAGATTTTCTTCATAACTAGGAAATTGTAGGTTGTTTTGTGAGGATTCCAGAAAGTCTTGGATGGCTGAATTTAGAGTTCGGATGAGTAAGATATGACCGTTTTACTACTGGGACAGCGGGTAGTGTGTCCGGTAGTTTCGTGTTAAAAAGGGTTGGTTTGGCGTAGGCATGCGATGATGGTTAGAGTAAGGTGTTGGTGTTGTAATGTGAAGGTTTTGAGATATGTTTTGAAATTGTTGTCCAGGGAGTGGGGTCTCGTATGCATTGTCGCCGTTTCGCTCTCCAGTGTCACAAGGAAAAGAGGCAAGTGCATGGTAGCCGTTGTTCATTGGTTGATCCTTGTGATGCTTTACCATTTATTACCATTATATTGCTGTACTTTTACTTATTTAATTGCAAGTAATGTTAATGGTCATTATTTATTCCTTATGGTTGGATATGACATTGTTGGACAATGGTAATGTTGAGGAAACTGTGAATAATTGTGCATTCATAAGCATCATTGCATCGAAAGGTGATCATGTTGATCACAACTCCACGGAGTGGAGGAGGTCCCGATCCTTGAGGAGGATGGGCTTGAGAGTGTGTCATCGACGGTGAACACTCATGCTATACCGAAGATACATAAAAGAAGTGCATGTGGACATGTAGTATAGAAATGCATGGAATGAAAAGAAGTTGATGATTGTGTATGTGAATAAAGAAAGAGAATTGAATGATTGAGCATGAGAATAAAGAAAAGTGAACAATTGATGTTAATGATGATATTGTGTATTGTTGTTTAAGCAATGTTCATTGTTTATTATTGTACTTTGCCGAGTCGTGGACTCACCCTTGCTCTAATGTTGTTTTTAGGTGATCGTTGACGACGCTTCACTTGGGAAGGGTACACTGCATACACTCACTTTCCATGAGAACCTTTACTATGTAGTGACAAATTATATTTAGGACTTGATGGTGTTGAATAACCTTAGATGATAGGTTGGAGTTGAATATTCTTTCAATAGACTTTATTCATTTGGTTTTACGTTGTTCGTGAATTATTATCTTGCTATGCTTCCTAGAGATCAATTGTCTATTAATTGTTATATCTTTATACTTGTTTACATGTGACCCATGGAAACGTTTTATTGTTGAGATGCTTGCTGTAATTTACTATAAAATGATGTTAGAATTGATAGTTAGTGTAGTTAGTGGCATTACGGGCTCGTGATCGGCCGGTGTTACTGAGGCAGTGCCTGAGCTCCACATTATGAAATCGAGGCACGGAAAGAAAATCAATGGAAACACCCAAAATGGACTTCTCGTGTGCCCTATGTCATTCCTAGGTGCATTTGGAATAATTCTGAGCAGGTGTGAAACTTTGCTGAACGACGGTATCCAGAGCACCACTTTACGAAATCGAGGCACAGAAAGACAATCAAAACGAAACACCCAAAATAGACTTCTATTGTGCCCTACCTCATTTCTAGGTGCATTTGGAATCCTTCCGAGCGGTGTGAAACTTTCCGAGCCACACGCACCTAAGCTCCAATTTATGAAATCGAGGCATGGAAAGAAAATCCACACCAAATAACTATAATGGACTTGGAGTGCCCACGTCATTTCTAGGTGCATTTGGAATAATTAGAGCAAGTGTGAAACATTCCGAGCAGCACGGTACCCAGAGCTCCATCAGATGAAATCGAGGCATGGAAAGAAAATGAACATCAAACTCCCATAACGGACTTCTAGTTTGCCCTACCTCATTTCTAGTTGCATTTGGAATCATTCCGAGATGTTGTGAAACTTTCCAGAACGATGCGTGCGATGAGTTCCAATTTACGAAATTGAGGCACGGAAAGAAAATCAAAACCAAACACCCATAAAGGACTTCTAGTGTGCCCTACGTCATTTGTAGGTGCATTGGAATAATTTCGGCGGTGTAAGACTTTGCGAGCGTATCTGCACGGAGCTCCACATAATGAAAACGAGGCACGGAAAGAAAATCAATCCAAACACCCAAATTGGACTTCTCGTGTGCCCTATGTCATTTCTAGGTGCATTTGGAATAATTCCGAGCAGGTGTGAAACTTTGTTTAAGCAGCAGATCTAGAGCACCACTTTACGAAATCGAGGCACAGAAAGACAGTCAATACAAAACACCCAAAATAGACTTCTAGTGTGCCCTACCTCATTTCTAGGTGCATTTGGAATACTTCCGAGCCGGTGTGAAACTTTCCAGAACGACACGTACCCTAAGCTCCAATTTATAAAATCGAGGCACGGAAAGAAAATCTACACCAAATAACTATAATGGACTTCTGGTGTGCCCTACGTCATTTCTAGGTGCATTTGGAATAATTTCGAGCAAGTGTGAAACATTCGTAAGCCACGGTGCAGGGCACCACTTTATGAAATCGAGGCATGGAAAGAAAATGAACATCAAACTCCCATAACGGACTTCTAGTGTGCCCTACCTCATTTCTAGTTGCATGTGGAATCTTTCCGAGCCGGTGTGAAACTTTCCAGAACGACACGTACCGTGAGCTCCAATTTATGAAATCGAGCCACGGAAAGAAAATCGAAACCAAACTCCCATAATGGATGTCTAGTGTGCCCTACGTCATTTCTAGGTGCATTTGGAATAATTCGGAGTAGGTGTAAAATTTTGCAGAGCGACGGGTACCCGGAGCTCCACATTATGAAATCGAGGCACGAAAGAAAATCAATGGAAACACCCAAAATGGACTTCTGGTGTGCCCTATGTCATTTCTAGGTGCATTTGAATAATTCCGGCGGTGTGAAACTTTCAACGAGCAGCGGTATCAGAGCACCTCTTCTGAAATCGAGGCACGTAAAGACAATCAATCTGAAACACCCAAAATAGACTTCTATTGTGCCCTACCTCATTTCTAGGTGCATTTGGAATCCTTCCGAGGGGTGTGAAAATTTCGAGCGACACGCACCTAAGCTCCAATTTATGAAATCGAGGCATGGAAAGAAAATCCACACTAAATAACTATAATGGACTTCGGTGTGCCCTACATCATTTCTAGGTGCATTTGGAATAATTAGAGCAAGTGTGAAACATTCCGATCCAGCGGGCACCCAGAGCTCCATTGTATGAAATCGAGGCACGGAAAGAAAATGAACATCAAACTCCCACAACGGACTTCTAGTGTGCCCTACCTCATTTCTAGTTGCATTTGGAATCTTTCCGAGATGGTGTGAAACTTTGCAGAACGATGCGTGCGCTGAGATCCAATTTACGAAATTGAGGCACGGAAAGAAAATCAAAACAAAACACCCCTAAAGGACTTCTAGTGTGCCCTACGTCATTTGTAGGTGCATTCGGAATAATTCTGAGAAGGTGTAAAACTTTGCAGAGCGACGGGTACCCGGAGGTCCACATAATGAAATCGAGGAACGGAAAGAAAATCAATCCAAACACCCAAATTGGACTTCTGGTGTGCCCTATGTCATTTCTAGGTGCATTTGGAATAATTCCGAGCAGTGTGAAACTTTCTTTGAGCAGCGGTCCAGAGCACCACTTTACGAAATCGAGGCACAGAAAGACAATCAATACAAAACACCCAAAATAGACTTCTAGCGTGCCCTACCTCATTTCTAGGTGCATTTGGAATACTTCTGAGCCGGTGTGAAACTTTCGTAAGCCACACGCACCTAAGCTCCAATTTATAAAATCGAGGCACGGAAAGAAAATCCACACCAAATAACTATAATGGACTTTTGGTGTGCCCTACGTCATTTCTAGGTGCATTTGGAATAATTTCGAGCAAGTGTGAAACATTCCAGAACGACGGGTACCCAGAGCACCACTTTATGAAATCGAGGCATGGAAAGAAAATGAACATCAAACTCCCATAACGGACTTCTAGTGTGCCCTACCTCATTTCTAGTTGCATGTGGAATCTTTCCGAGCCGGTGTGAAACTTTCCAGAACGACACGTACCCTGAGCTCCAATTTATGAAATCGAGCCACGGAAAGAAAATCGAAACCAAACTCCCATAATGGATGTCTAGTGTGCCCTACGTCATTTCTAGGTGCATTTGGAATAATTCGGAGTAGGTGTAAAACTTTGCAGAGCGACGGGTACACGGAGCTCCACATTATGAAATCGAGGCACGAAAGAAAATCAATGGAAACACCCAAAATGGACTTCTGGTGTGCCCTATGTCATTTCTAGGTGCATTTGAATAATTCCGAAGCGGTGTGAAACTTTCTTTGAACAGCGGTATCCAAAGCACCACTTACTTAAATCGAGGCACAGAAAGACAGTCAATACGAAACACCCAAAATAGACTTCTAGTGTGCCCTACCTCATTTCTAGGTGCATTTGGAATCCTTCCGAGCCGGTGTGAAACATTCCAGAACGACACGTACCCTAAGCTCCAATTTATGAAATCGAGGCATGGAAAGAAAATCCACACCAAATAACTATAATGGACTTCTGGTGTGCCCTACATCATTTCTAGGTGCATTTGGAATAATTCCGAGCAAGTGTGAAACTTTCGTAAGCAGCGGTACCCAGAGCTCCTTGTATGAAATCGAGGCATGGAAAGAAAATGAACATCAAACTCCCTAACGGACTTCTAGTGTGCCCTACCTCATTTCTAGTTGCATTTGGAATCTTTCCGAGATGGTGTGAAACTTTCGAGAAACGTCGTCTTATTTGAGCTCCAATTTACGAAATTGAGGCACGGAAAGAAAATTAAAACCAAACACCCATAAAGGACTTCTAGTGTGCCCTACGTCATTTGTAGGTGCATTCGGAATAATTCTGAGCAGGTGTAAAACTTTGCAGAGCGTCGGGTACCCGGAGCTCCACATAATGAAATCGAGGCACGGAAAGAAAATCAATCCAAACACCCAAATTGGACTTCTGGTGTGCCCTATGTCATTTCTAGGTTCATTTGGAATAATTCAGAGTAGGTGTGAAACTTTGCTGAACGACGGTATCCAGAGCACCACTTTGCGAAATCGAGGCACAGAAAGACAATCAATACAAAACGCCCAAAATAGACTTCTAGTGTGCCCTACCTCATTTCTAGGTGCATTTGGAATACTTCCGAGCCGGTGTGAAACTTTCCAGAACGACACGTATCCTAAGCTCCAATTTATAAAATCGAGGCACGGAAACAAAATCCACACCAAATAACTATAATGGACTTCTGGTGTGCCCTACGTCATTTCTAGGTGCATTTGGAGTAATTTCGAGCAAGTGTGAAACATTCCAGAATGACGGGTACCCGGAGCACCACTTTATGAAATCGAGGCATGGAAAGAAAATGGACATCAAACTCCCATAACGGACTTCTAGTGTGCCCTACCTCATTTCTAGTTGCATGTGGAATCTTTCCGAGCCGGTGTGAAACTTTCCAGAACGACACGTACCCTGAGCTCCAATTTATGAAATCGAGCCACGGAAAGAAAATCGAAACCAAACTCCCATAATGGACGTCTAGTGTGCCCTACGTCATTTCTAGGTGCATTTGGAATAATTCAGAATAGGTGTAAAACTTTGCGAGAAGAGCAGTGCGGAGCTCCACATTATGAAATCGAGGCATGGAAAGAAAATCAATGGAAACACCCAAAATGGACTTCTGGTGTGCCCTATGTCATTTCTAGGTGCATTTGGAATAATTCCGAGCGGTGTGAAACTTTCTTCAACGCGGTATCGAGCACCACTTTACTTAAATCGAGGCACGTAAAGACAGTCAACACGAAACACCCAAAATAGACTTCTATTGTGCCCTACCTCATTTCTTGGTGCATTTGGAATCCTTCCGAGCCGGTTTGAAAACTTTCAGAACGACACGTACCCTAAGCTCCAATTTATGAAATCGAGGCATGGAAAGAAAATCCACACCAAATAACTATAATGGACTTCTGGTGTGCCCTACATCATTTCTAGGTGCATTTGGAATAATTCCGAGCAAGTGTGAAACATTCGAGCACGGTACCCGAGCTCCATCAGATGAAATCGAGGCATGGAAAGAAAATGAACATCAAACTGAAGGGCTACGGGTAGGCTAGACTAGCGCAAAATAATAAAAATTTTACCCGTAAAACAAGATGACTGCAGTTATAGATCACGGTCTTACCACTAGACGCCAAGTGCGTAAAATTGATGCAAAGACGCGTCAAGGCGAGTAGTCGATACTAAGTTGATGCAACACGTCAAGGCAGAGTAGTCGTATTTCTTCCTCGTCCTCGTCGCGGCGTCCCGCGTCTGACTCCTCTCTTGCGGTTCGTCCAAACGCTATAGATGCGGCGCCCCAAAGGTATTCACACGTCACGGAGGAAGCGACGACGCCGGACTACTTGATCCGCGAGCGACTAGGGCGTGGGACTCGTGGCGGCAGTGTTTGAGGATGTCACGAAAAACTCATCACCAATCCTCAGGCGCCTTGCCCTCCTTTTATAGACGTCCTTACAATGGTTTTCTACTAATAGAGGCCCATTAGGACCCAATGCTCGATCTAATTCGGATCCAATCCGAATTAGGCTTCAAATTTCTTAAGTGTGTGACCCTACAGTTCACGTATGTTTAGACATGACGCGAGTATACATACTTGGTCAATAGTTGGTAGCGGCCTCTAGCAAGACGTGCCAACTCCTAAACGTGCACAAAGATCATATCGGACGAACCATCACAACGTTATGTACATGCCAATCCTTTGCCTCACGATATTCTGGCCGAGCTCCAAGTCGACCACTCTATCTCGATCCCGTGATCCAGGAATCCCTTACTAGGTTAACTCTTAACCTTAAGTAGCATGGCCATGCATTTCTGGATCCGATCACTCGAGGGTCCCAGAGATATCTCTCTCAGGTAGAGAGGGGCAAATCCCATCTCGACTAACCATGCCTCGCAGCATGCTTCATGACAAACCCGAAAGCTACCTTTATAACTACCCAGTTACGGAGTAGCGTTTGATAGCCCCTAAGTAGGTCGATTCACATCTCAAGTACATGCGACAATCTCAGGTCTAAGGACAAGGCGTACACAATGTGTAGAGAGAACCATAAGTATAATTGTTATGTCTCATGTTGGGTCGGTCCAACCCCATGTTCTAAACATGTGTCCACATTATTGGTTTGACATCTCCACGTCTATGACCTGTGAAACATGGTCATCAACTGATACATGTGCTAATCCATCATTCACGTGTGTCCTCACATGAACTCCGACTAGGGACAACTTTAGAATAACCATATAAGTAAAGAGTTTCACAAACAAGTCACATACTTGTTAATATTCAAGGAACATTTATTAAATCATAGATACAACGAAATATCATCATCTCTATGATTGCCTCTAGGGCATATCTCCAACACAAACTCCCATAACGGACTTCTAGTGTGCCCTACCTCATTTCTAGTTGCATTTGGAATCTTTCCGAGACGGTGTGAAACTTTCAAGAACGACGCGTGCCCTGAGCTCCAATTTATGAAATTGAGGCACGGAAAGAAAATCAAAACCAAACACCCTTAATGGACTTCTAGTGTGCCCTACGTCATTTGTAGGTGCATTCGGAATAATTCTGAGCAGGTGTAAAACTTTGCAGAGAGACAGGTACCCGGAGCTCCACATAATGAAATCGAGGCACGGAAAGAAAATCAATCCAAACACCCAAAATGGACTTCTGGTGTGCCCTATGTCATTTCTAGGTGCATTTGGAATAATTCCGAGTAGGTGTAAAACTTTGATGAACGACGGTATCCAGAGCGCCACTTTACGAAATCGAGGAACAGAAAGACAATCAATACAAAACACCCAAAATAGACTTCTAGTGTGCCCTACCTCATTTCTAGGTGCATTTGGAATACTTCCGAGCCGGTGTGAAACTTTCCAGAACGACACGTACCCTAAGCTCCAATTTATAAAATAGACGCACGGAAAGAAAATTCACACCAAATAACTATAATGGACTTCTGGTGTGCCCTACGTCATTTGTAGGTGCATTTGGAATAATTTTGAGCAAGTGTGAAACATTCTAGAACGACGGGTACCCAGAGCGCCACTTTATGAAATCGAGGCATGGAAAGAAAATGAACATCAAACTATCATAACGGACTTCTAGTGTGCCCTACCTTATTTCTAGTTGCATGTGCAATCTTTCCGAGCCGGTGTGAAACTTTCCAGAACGACGCGTACCCTGAGCTCCAATTTATGAAATCGAGCCACGGAAAGAAAATCGAAACCAAACTCCCATAATGGACGTCTAGTGTGCCCTACGTCATTTCTAGTTGCATTTGGAATAATTCGCAGTAGGTGTAAAACTTTGCAGAGCGACGGGTACCCGGAGCTCCACATTATGAAATCGAGGCACGGAAAGAAAATCAATGGAAACACCCAAAATGGACTTCTGCTGTGCCCTATGTCATTTCTAGGTGCATTTGGAGTAATTAGAAGCGGTGTGAAACTTTCTTTGAGCAGCGAAAATCGAGCACCACTTTACTGAAATCGAGGCACGGAAAGACAATCAATACTGAAACACCCAAAATAGACTTCTAGTGTGCCCTACCTCATTTCTAGGTGCATTTGGAATCCTTAGAGCCGGTGTGAAACATTCCGAGCGATTGTGGAATAATTCCAGAAGCGGTGTGAAACTTTCTTTGCAGCACTACAAGATCCGAGCACCACTTTACTGAAATCGAGGCACGTAAAGACAATCAATACTGAAACACCCAAAATAGACTTCTAGTGTACCCTACCTCATTTCTAGGTGCATTTGGAATCCTTCCGAGCCGGTGTGAAACTTTCCGAGCGACACGCACCTATGCTCCAATTTATGAAATCGAGGCATGGAAAGAAAATCCATACCAAATAACTATAATGGACTTCTGGGTGCCCTACGTCATTTCTAGGTGCATTTGGAATAATTCCGAGCAAGTGTGAAACATTCCGTAATCCACGGTACCAGAGCTCCAATTGTATGAAATCGAGGCATGGAAAGAAAATGAACATCAAACTCCCATAACGGACTTCTAGTGTGCCCTACCTCATTTCTAGTTGCATTTGGAATCTTTCCGAGATGGTGTGAAACTTTCCAGAACGACGCGTGACCTGAGCTCCAATTTATCAAATAGAGGCACGGAAAGAAAATCAAAACAAAACACCCTTAATGGACTCCTAGTGTGCCCTACGTCATTTGTAGGTGCATTCGAATAATTCTGAGCAGGTGTAAAATTTTGGAGAGCGACGGGTACCCGGAGCTCCACATAATGAAATCGAGGCACGGAAAGAAAATCAATCCAAACACCCAAAATGGACTTCTGGTGTGCCCTATGTCCTTTCTAGGTGCATTTGGAATAATTCCGAGCAGGTGTGAAACTTTGCTGAACGACGGTATCCAGATTACCACTTTACGAAATCGAGACACAGAAAGACAATCAAATCAAAACACCCAAAATAGACTTCTAGTGTGCCCTACCTCATTTCTAGGTGCATTTGGAATCTTTCCGGGCCGGTGTGAAACATTCCGAGCCGTGTGTGGAATAATTCGAAAGGTGTGAAACTTTCTTTGAGCAGCGGTATCGAGCACCACTTTACTGAAATCGAGGCACGAAAGACAATCAATACGAAACACCCAAAATAGACTTCTAGTGTACCCTACCTCATTTCTAGGTGCATTTGGAATCCTTCCGAGCCGGTGTGAAACTTTCCAGAACGACACGTACCCTATGCTCCAATTTATGAAATCGAGGCATGGAAAGAAAATACACACCAAATAACTATAATGGACTTCTGGGGTGCCCCACGTCATTTCTAGGTGCATTTGGAATAATTCCGAGCAAGTGTGAAACATTCCGTAATCCACGGCACAGGAGCTCCACTGTATGAAATCGAGGCATGGAAAGAAAATGAACATCAAACTCCCATAACGGACTTCTAGTGTGCCCTACCTCATTTCTAGTTGCATTTGGAATCTTTCCGAGATGGTGTGAAACTTTCCAGAACGACGCGTGACCTGAGCTCCAATTTATCAAATAGAGGCACGGAAAGAAAATCAAAACCAAACACCCTTAATGGACTTCTAGTGTGCCCTACGTCATTTGTAGGTGCATTCGAATAATTCTGAGCAGGTGTAAAATTTTGGAGAGCGACGGGTACCCGGAGCTCCACATAATGTAATCGAGGCACGGAAAGAAAATCAATCCAAACACCCAAAATGGACTTCTGGTGTGCCCTATGTCCTTTCTAGGTGCATTTGGAATAATTCCGAGCAGGTGTGAAACTTTGCTGAACGACGGTATCCAGATTACCACTTTACGAAATCGAGACACAGAAAGACAATCAATACAAAACACCCAAAATAGACTTCTAGTGTGCCCTACCTCATTTCTAGGTGCATTTGGAATCTTTCCGAGCTGGTGTGAAACTTTCCAGAACGACGCGTACCCTGAGCTCCAATTTATGAAATCGAGCCACGGAAAGAAAATCGAAACCAAACTCCCATAATGGACGTCTAGTGTGCCCTACGTCATTTCTAGGTGCATTTGGAATAATTTGCAGTAGGTGTAAAACTTTGCAGAGAGACGGGTACCCGGAGCTCCAAATTATGAAATAGAGACACGGAAAGAAAATCAATGGAAACACCCAAAATGGACTTCTGCTGTGCCCTATGTCATATGTAGGTGCATTTGGAATAATTCCGAGCAGGTGTGAAACTTTGCTGAACGACAGTATCTAGAGCCCCACTTTACGAAATCGAGGCACTGAAAGACAATCAATACGAAACACCCAAAATAGACTTCTAGTGTGCCCTACCTCATTTCTAGGTGCATTTGGAATCCTTCCGAGCTGGTGTGAAACTTTCTAGAACGACACGTACCCTAAGCTCCAATTTATGAAATCGAGGCATGGAAAGAAAATCCACACCAAATAACTATCATGGACTTCTGGGGTGCCCTACGTCATTTCTAGGTGCATTTGGAATAATTCCGAATAAGTGTGAAACATGCCGGAACGACGGGTACCCAGAGCTCCACTGTATGAAATCGAGGCATGGAAAGAAAATGAACATCAAACTCCCATAACGGACTTCTCGTGTGCCCTACCTCATTTCTAGTTGCATTTGGAATCTTTCCGAGACGGTGTGAAACTTTCCAGAACGACGCGTGCCCTGAGCTCCAATTTATGAAATCAAGGCACGTAAAGAAAATCGAAAAAAAACACCCATAGTGGACTTCTAGTGTGCCCTACGTCATTTCTAGGTGAATTTGCAATAATTCTGAGCAGGTGTAAAACTTTGCAGAGCGACGGGTACCCGGAGCTCCACATTATGAAATCGAGGCATGGAAAGAAAATCAATGCAAACACCCAAAATGGACTTCTGGTGTGCCCTTGGACTTCTGGTGTGCCCTATGTCATTTCTAGATGCATTTGGAATAATTCCGAGCAGGTGTAAAACTTTCTTTGAGCAGCGGTATCCAGAGCTCCACTCTATGAAATCGAGGCAAAGAAAGACAATCAATACGAAACCGCCAAAATAGACTTCTAGTGTGCCCTACCTCATTTCTAGGTGTATTTGGAATCATTCCGAGCCGGTGTGAAACTTTCCAGAATGACGCGTACCCTGAGCTGCAATATATGAAATCGAGGCACGGGAAGAAAATCAAAACCAAACACCCTTAATCGACTTCTAGTGTGCCCTACGTCATGTCTAGGTGCGTTTGCTACAATTCTGAGCAGGTGTAAAACTTTGGATAGCGACGGGTACCCGGAGCTCCACATTATGAAATCGAGGCACGGAACGAAAATCAATGCAAACACCCAAAATGGACTTCTGGTGTGCCCTATGTCATTTCTAGGTCCATTTGGAATAATTCCGAGCAGGTGTGAAACTTTGCTGAACGACGGTATCCAGAGCGCCACTTTACGAAATCGAGGAACAGAAAGACAATCAACACAAAACACCCAAAATAGACTTCTAGTGTGCCCTACCTCATTTCTAGGTGCATTTGGAATCCTTCCGAGCCGGTGTGAAACTTTCCAGAACGACACGTACCCTAAGCTCCAATTTATAAAATCAAGGCACGGAAAGAAAATCCACGCCAAATAACTATAATGGACTTCTGGTGTGCCCTACGTCATTTCTAGGTGCATTTGGAATAATTCCGAGCAAGTGTGAAACATTCTAGAACGACGGGTACCGAGAGCGCCAATTTATGAAATCGAGGCATGGAAAGAAAATAAACATCAAACTCCCATAACGGACTTCTAGTGTGCCCTACCTCAATTCTAGTTGCATGTGGAATCTTTCCGAGCAGGTGTGAAACTTTCTAGAACGACACGTACCCTGAGCTCCAATTTATGAAATCGAGCCACGGAAAGAAAATCGAAACCAAACTCCCATAATGGACGTCTAGTGTGCCCTACGTCATTTCTAGGTGCATTTGGAATAATTCGGAGTAGGTGTAAAACTTTGCAGAGCGACGCGTACCCGGAGCTCCACATTATGAAATCGAGGCACGGAAAGAAAATCAATGCAAACACCCAAAATGGACTTCTAGTGTGCCCTACGTCATTTCTAGGTGCATTTGGAATAATTCCGAAGCAGGTGTGAAACTTTCTTTCAACGCAGCGGTATCCAAAGCTCCACTTTACGAAATCGAAGCACAGAAAGACAATCAATACGAAACACCCAAAAGAGACTTCTAGTGTGTCCTACCTCATTTGTAGGTGCATTTGGTATCCTTCCGAACCGGTGTGAAACTTTCCAGAACGACGCGTACCCTAAGCTACAATTTATGAAATCGAGGCATGGAAAGAAAATCAACATCAAACTCCCATAATGGACTTCTAGTGTGCCCTACCTCATTTCTAGGTACATTTGGAATCTTTCCGAGCTGGCATGAAACTTTCCAGAACGACGCGTACCCTGAGCTACAATTTATGAAATCGAGGCACGGAAAGAAAATCAAAACCAAACACCCATAATGGACTTCTAGTTTGCCCTACGTCATTTCTAGGTGCATTTGGAATAATTCTGAGCAGGTGTAAAATATTGCAGTGCGACGGGTACCCGGAGCTCCACATAATGAAATCGAGGCAAGGAAAGAAAATCAATGCAAACTCCCAAAATAGACTTCTGGTGTGCCCTATGTCATTTCTAGATGCATTTGGAATAATTCCGAGTAGGTGTGAAACTTTGCTGAACGACGGTATCCAAAACACCACTTTACGAAATAGAGGCACAGAATGACAATCAATACGAAACACCCGAAATAGACTTCTAGTGTGACCAACCTCATTTCTAGGTGTATTTGGAATACTTCAGAGCCGGTGTGAAACTTTCCAAAACGACGCGTACCCTAAGCTCCATTTTATGAAATCCAGGCACGGAATGAAAATCAGCACCAAATAACTATAATGGACTTCTGGTGTGCCCTACGTCATTTCTAGGTGCAATTGGAATAATGCCGAACAAGTGTGAAACATTCCAGAACGACGGGTACCCACATCTCCACTTCACGATATCGAGGCATGGAAAGAAAATGAACATCAAACTCCCATAATGGACTTCTAGTGTGCCCTACCTCATTTCTAGGTGCATTTCAAATTTTCCGAGTCGGTGTGAAACTTTCCAGAACCACGCGGACCCTAAGCTCCAATTTATGAAATCGAGGAACAGAAAGAAAATCCACGCCAAAAAACTATAATGAACTTCTGGTGTGCCCTACCTCATTTCTAGGTGCATTTGGAATAATTACGAGCAAGTGTGAAACATTCAGAACGACGGGTACTCAGAGCTCCACTTTATGAAATCGAAGCATGGAAAGAAAATGAACATCAATCTCCCATAATGGACTTCTAGTGTGCCCTATCTCATTTCTAGGTGCATTTGGAATCTTTCCGATCCGGTGTGAAACTTTCCAGAACGACGCGTACCCTGAGCTCCAATTTATGAAATCAAGGCACGTAAAGAAAATCGAAACGAAACACCCATAATGGACTTCTACTGTGCCCTACGTCATTTCTAGGTGAATTTGGAATAATTCTGAGCAGGTGTAAAACTTTACAGAGCGACGGGTACCCGGAGCTCCACATTATGAAATCGAGGCATGGAAAGAAAATCTATGCAAACACCCAAAATAGACTTCTGGTGTGCCCTTGGACTTCTGGTGTGCCCTATGTCATTTCTAGATGCATTTGGAATAATTCCGAGCAGGTGTGAAACTTTGCTGAACAACGGTATCTAGAGCTCCACTTTATGAAATCGAGGCACAGAAAGACAATCAATACGAAACACCCGCAATAGACTTCTAGTGTGCCCTACCTCTTTTCTAGGTGTATTTGGAATCCTTCCGAGCCGGTGTGAAACTTTCCAGAACGACGCGTACCCTAAGCTCCAATTTATGAAATCGTGGAACGGAAAGAAAATCCACACCAAATAACTATAATGGACTTCTGGTGTGACCTACGTCATTTCTAGGTGCATTTGGAATAATTACGAGGAAGTGTGAAACATTCAGAACGACGGGTACCCAGAGCTCCACTTTATGAAATCGAGGCATGGGAAGAAAATGAACATCAAACTCCCATAATGGACTTCTAGTATGCCCTACCTCATTTCTAGGTGCATTTGGAATCTTTCCGAGCCGGTGTGAAACTTTCCAGAACGACGCGTACCCTGAGCTCCAATTTATGAAATCAAGGCACGTAAAGAAAATCAAAAAAAACACCCATAGTGGACTTCTAGTGTGCCCTACGTCATTTCTAGGTGAATTTGCAATAATTCTGAGCAGGTGTAAAACTTTGCAGAGCGACGGGTACCCGGAGCTCCACATTATGAAATCGAGGCATGGAAAGAAAATCAATGCAAACACCCAAAATGGACTTCTGGTGTGCCCTTGGACTTCTGGTGTGCCCTATGTCATTTCTAGATGCATTTGGAATAATTCCGAGCAGGTGTGAAACTTTGCTGAACGACGGTATCCAGAGCTCCACTCTATGAAATCGAGGCACAGAAAGACAATCAATACGAAACAGCCAAAATAGACTTCTAGTGTGCCCTACCTCATTTCTAGGTGCATTTGGAATCCTTCCGAGCCGGTGTGAAACTTTCCAGAACGACACGTACCCTAAGCTCCAATTTATAAAATCACGGCACGGAAAGAAAATCCACACCAAATAACTATAATGGACTTCTGGTGTGCCCTACGTCATTTCTAGGTGCATTTGGAATAATTCCGAGCAAGTGTGAAACATTCTAGAACGACGGGTACCGAGAGCGCCACTTTATGAAATCGAGGCATGGAAAGAAAATAAACATCAAACTCCCATAACGGACTTCTAGTGTGCCCTACCTCATTTCTAGTTGCATTTGGAATCTTTCCGAGACGGTGTGAAACTTTCCAGAACGACGCGTACCCTGAGCTCCAATTTATGAAATCGAGCCACGGAAAGAAAATCGAAACCAAACTCCCATAATGGACTTCTAGTGTGCCCTACGTCATTTCTAGGTGCATTTGGAATAATTCTGAGTAGGTGTAAAACTTTGCAGAGCAACGTGTACCCGGAGCTCCACATTATGAAATCGAGGCACGGAAAGAAAATCAATGCAAACACCCAAAATGGACTTCTGGTGTGCCCTATGTCATTTCTAGGTCCATTTGGAATAATTCCGAGCAGGTGTGAAACTTTGCTGAACGACGGTATCCAGAGCGCCACTTTACGAAATCGAGGAACAGAAAGACAATCAACACAAAACACCCAAAATAGACTTCTAGTGTGCCCTACCTCATTTCTAGGTGCATTTGGAATCCTTCCGAGCCGGTGTGAAACTTTCCAGAACGACACGTACCCTAAGCTCCAATTTATAAAATCAAGGCACGGAAAGAAAATCCACACCAAATAACTATAATGGACTTCTGGTGTGCCCTACGTCATTTCTAGGTGCATTTGGAATAATTCCGAGCAAGTGTGAAACATTCCAGAACGACGGGTACCCAGAGCTCCACTTTATGAAATCGAGGCATGGAAAGAAAATGAACATCAAACTCCCATAACGGACTTCTAGTGTGCCCTACCTCATTTCTAGTTGCATGTGGAATCTTTCCCAGCGGTGTGAAACTTTCTAGAACGACATCGCACTCGAGCTCCAATTTATGAAATCGAGCCACGGAAAGAAAATCGAAACCAAACTCCCATAATGGACTTCTAGTGTGCCCTACGTCATTTCTAGGTGCATTTGGAATAATTCTGAGTAGGTGTAAAACTTTGCAGAGCGACGGGTACCCGGAGCTCCACATTATGAAATCGAGGCACGGAAAGAAAATCAATGCAAACACCCAAAATGGACTTCTGGTGTGCCCTACGTCATTTCTAGGTGCATTTGGAATAATTCCGAGCAGGTGTGAAACTTTGCTGAACGACGGTATCCAAAGCTCCACTTTACGAAATCGAAGCACAGAAAGACAATCAATACGAAACACCCAAAAGAGACTTCTAGTGTGTCCTACCTCATTTGTAGGTGCATTTGGTATCCTTCCGAACCGGTGTGAAACTTTCCGTAACGACGTGCCCTAAGCTACAATTTATGAAATCGAGGCATGGAAAGAAAATCAACATCAAACTCCCATAATGGACTTCTAGTGTGCCCTACCTCATTTCTAGGTGCATTTGGAATCTTTCCGAAGGCATGAAACTTTCCAGAAATCCACGCTGCACTCGAGCTACAATTTATGAAATCGAGGCACGGAAAGAAAATCAAAACCAAACACCCATAATGGACTTCTAGTTTGCCCCACGTCATTTCTAGGTGCATTTGGAATAATTCCGGAGGTGTAAAATATTGCAAAGGCGACGGGTGCACGGAGCTCCACATAATGAAATCGAGGCAAGGAAAGAAAATCAATGCAAACTCCCAAAATAGACTTCGGTGTGCCCTATGTCATTTCTAGATGCATTTGGAATAATTCCAGTAGGTGTGAAACTTTCTTCGAACGCAGTATCCAAAACACCACTTTCTGAAATAGAGGCACGAGAATGACAATCAATACTGAAACACCCAAATAGACTTCTAGTGTGACCAACCTCATTTCTAGGTGCATTTGGAATACTTGAGCCGGTGTGAAACTTTCCAAAACGACGCTGCCTAAGCTCCATTTTATGAAATCGAGCACGTAATGAAAATCAACACCAAATAACTATAATGGACTTCGTGTGCCCTACGTCATTTCTAGGTGCATTTGGAATAATTCCGAACAAGTGTGAAACATTCCGTAATCGACGGTACCCACATCTCCACTTCACGAAATCGAGGCATGGAAAGAAAATGAACATCAAACTCCCATAATGGACTTCTAGTGTGCCCTACCTCATTTCTAGGTGCATTTCAAATTTTCCGAGTCGGTGTGAAACTTTCGAGAACCACGCGACCCTAAGCTCCAATTTATGAAATCGAGGAACGTAAAGAAAATCCACGCCAAAAACTATAATGAACTTCGTGTGCCCTACCTCATTTCTAGGTGCATTTGGAATAATTACGAGCAAGTGTGAAACATTCGTAAGCGACGGCACTCAGAGCTCCACTTTATGAAATCGAAGCATGGAAAGAAAATGAACATCAAACTCCCATAATGGACTTCTAGTGTGCCCTATCTCATTTCTAGGTGCATTTGGAATCTTTCCGATCCGTGTGAAACTTTCGAGTAATCGACGCGCACTCGAGCTCCAATTTATGAAATCAAGGCACGTAAAAGAAAATCAAATGAAACACCCATAATGGACTTCTAGTGTGCCCCACGTCATTTCTAGGTGAATTTGGAATAATTCGAGGTGTGTAAACTTTACAGAGCGGGGCACCCGAGCTCCACATTATGAAATCGAGGCATGGAAAGAAAATCTATGCAAACACCCAAAATAGACTTCGGTGTGCCCTTGACTTCGGTGTGCCCTATGTCATTTCTAGATGCATTTGGAATAATTCGAAGCAGTGTGAAACTTTCTTTGAACAACAGATCTAGAGCTCCACTTTATGAAATCGAGGCACGTAAAGACAATCAATCTGAAACACCCAAAATAGACTTCTAGTGTGCCCTACCTCATTTCTAGGTGCATTTGGAATCCTTCCGAGCCGGTGTGAAACTTTCCGTAATCCACGCTGCACCTAAGCTCCAATTTATGAAATCGAGGAACGGAAAGAAAATCCACACCAAATAACTATAATGGACTTCTGGTGTGACCTACGTCATTTCTAGGTGCATTTGGAATAATTACGAGCAAGTGTGAAACATTCAGAACGACGGGTACCCAGAGCTCCACTTTATGAAATCGAGGCATGGGAAGAAAATGAACATCAAACTCCCATAATGGACTTCTAGTGTGCCCTACCTCATTTCTAGGTGCATTTGGAATCTTTCCGAGCCGGTGTGAAACTTTCCAGAACGACGCGTACCCTGAGCTCCAATTTATGAAATCAAGGCACGTAAAGAAAATCGAAACGAAACACCCATAGTGGACTTCTAGTGTGCCCTACGTCATTTCTAGGTGAATTTGGAATAATTCGAAGCGGTGTAAAACTTTGCAGAGCGGCGCACACTGAGCTCCACATTATGAAATCGAGGCATGGAAAGAAAATCAATGCAAACACCCAAAATGGACTTCGGTGTGCCCTTGGACTTGGTGTGCCCTATGTCATTTCTAGATGCATTTGGAATAATTCCGAGCGGTGTGAAACTTTTTTGAAGCAGCAGATCGAGCTCCACTTTATGAAATCGAGGCACGAAAGACAATCAATACTGAAACACCCAAAATAGACTTCTAGTGTGCCCTACCTCATTTCTAGGTGCATTTGGAATCCTTCCGAGCGGTGTGAAACTTTCCGTAATCCACACGCACCCTAAGCTCCAATTTATAAAATCAGGCACGGAAAGAAAATCCACACCAAATAACTATAATGGACTTCTGGTGTGCCCTACGTCATTTCTAGGTGCATTTGGAATAATTCCGAGCAAGTGTGAAACATTCTAGAACGACGGGTACCGAGAGCGCCACTTTATGAAATCGAGGCATGGAAAGAAAATAAACATCAAACTCCCATAACGGACTTCTAGTGTGTCCTACCTCAATTCTAGTTGCATGTGGAATCTTTCCGAGCAGGTGTGAAACTTTCTAGAACGACACGTACCCTGAGCTCCAATTTATGAAATCGAGCCACGGAAAGAAAATCGAAACCAAACTCCCATAATGGACGTCTAGTGTGCCCTACGTCATTTCTAGGTGCATTTGGAATAATTCGGAGTAGGTGTAAAACTTTGCAGAGCGACGCGTACCCAGAGCTCCACATTATGAAATCGAGGCACGGAAAGAAAATCAATGCAAACACCCAAAATGGACTTCTGGTGTGCCCTACGTCATTTCTAGGTGCATTTGGAATAATTCCAGAAAGTGTGAAACTTTGTCGAACGAGCGGTATCCAAAGCTCCACTTTACTTAAATCGAGGCACGTAAAGACAATCAATACGAAACACCCAAAAAGAGACTTCTAGTGTGTCCTACCTCATTTGTAGGTGCATTTGGAATCCTTCCAACAGGTGTGAAACTTTCCGTAATCCACGCTGCACTCTAAGCTACAATTTATGAAATCGAGGCATGGAAAGAAAATCAACATCAAACTCCCATAATGGACTTCTAGTGTGCCCTACCTCATTTCTAGGTACATTTGGAATCTTTCCGAGCTGGCATGAAACTTTCCAGAACGACGCGTACCCTGAGCTACAATTTATGAAATCGAGGCACGGAAAGAAAATCAAAACCAAACACCCATAATGGACTTCTAGTTTGCCCTACGTCATTTCTAGGTGCATTTGGAATAATTCTGAGCAGGTGTAAAATATTGCAGTGCGACGGGTACCCGGAGCTCCACATAATGAAATCGAGGCACGGAAAGAAAATCAATGCAAACTCCCAAAATAGACTTCTGGTGTGCCCTATGTCATTTCTAGATGCATTTGGAATAATTCCGAGTAGGTGTGAAACTTTGCTGAACGACGGTATCCAAAACACCACTTTGCGAAATCGAGGCACAGAATGACAATCAATACGAAACACCCAAAATAGACTTCTAGTGTGCCCAACCTCATTTCTAGGTGTATTTGGAATACTTCAGAGCCGGTGTGAAACTTTCCAAAACGACGCGTACCCTAAGCTCCATTTTATGAAATCCAGGCACGGAATGAAAATCAGCACCAAATAACTATAATGGACTTTTGGTGTGCCCTACGTCATTTCTAGGTGCATTTGGAATAATGCCGAACAAGTGTGAAACATTCCAGAACGACGGGTACCCACATCTCCACTTCACGATATCGAGGCATGGAAAGAAAATGAACATCAAACTCCCATAATGGACTTCTAGTGTGCCCTACCTCATTTCTAGGTGCATTTGAAATTTTCCGAGCCGGTGTGAAACTTTCCAGAACCACGCGGACCCTAAGCTCCAATTTATGAAATCGAGGAACAGAAAGAAAATCCACACCAAAAAACTATAATGAACTTCTGGTGTGCCCTACGTCATTTCTAGGTGCATTTGGAATAATTACGAGCAAGTGTGAAACATTCAGAACGACGGGTACTCAGAGCTCCACTTTATGAAATCGAAGCATGGAAAGAAAATGAACATCAATCTCCCATAATGGACTTCTAGTGTGCCCTATCTCATTTCTAGGTGCATTTGGAATCTTTCCGATCGGGTGTGAAACTTTCCAGAACGACGCGTACCCTGAGCTCCAATTTATGAAATCAAGGCATGTAAAGAAAATCGAAACGAAACACCCATAATGGACTTCTACTGTGCCCTACGTCATTTCTAGGTGAATTTGGAATAATTCGAAAGAAAGGTGTAAAACTTACAGAGCGACGTGCACTGAGCTCCACATTATGAAATCGAGGCATGGAAAGAAAATCTATGCAAACACCCAAAATAGACTTCTGGTGTGCCCTTGGACTTCTGGTGTGCCCTATGTCATTTCTAGATGCATTTGGAATAATTCCGAGCAGGTGTGAAACTTTGCTGAACAACGGTATCCAGAGCTCCACTTTATGAAATCGAGGCACAGAAAGACAATCAATACGAAACACCCAAAATAGACTTCTAGTGTGCCCTACCTCATTTCTAGGTGTATTTGGAATCCTTCCGAGCCGGTGTGAAACTTTTCAGAACGACGCGTACCCTAAGCTCCAATTTATGAAATCGAGGAACGGAAAGAAAATCCACACCAAATAACTATAATGGACTTCTGGTGTGACCTACGTCATTTCTAGGTGCATTTGGAATAATTACGAGCAAGTGTGAAACATTCAGAACGATGGGTACCCAGAGCTCCACTTTATGAAATCGAGGCATGGGAAGAAAATGAAAAATCAAACTCCCATAATGGACTTCTAGTATGCCCTACCTCATTTCTAGGTGCATTTGGAATCTTTCCGAGCCGGTGTGAAACTTTCCAGAACGACGCGTACCCTGAGCTCCAATTTATGAAATCAAGGCACGTAAAGAAAATCGAAAAAAAACACCCATAGTGGACTTCTAGTGTGCCCTACGTCATTTCTAGGTGAATTTGCAATAATTCTGAGCAGGTGTAAAACTTTGCAGAGCGGGTACACGGAGCTCCACATTATGAAATCGAGGCATGGAAAGAAAATCAATGCAAACACCCAAAATGGACTTCTGGTGTGCCCTTGGACTTCTGGTGTGCCCTATGTCATTTCTAGATGCATTTGGAATAATTCGAAAGGTGTGACACTTTCTTCGAACGACAAGATCCGAGCTCCACTTTATGAAATCGAGGCACGTAAAGACAATCAATACTGAAACACCCAAAATAGACTTCTAGTGTGCCCTACCTCATTTCTAGGTGCATTTGGAATCCTTCCGAGCCGGTGTGAAACTTTGAAAGTGACGCGCACTCGAGTCCGCAATATATGAAATCGCTGGGTGTGCCCTACGTCATTTCTAGGTGCGTTTGCTACAATTCTGAGCAGGTGTAAAACTTTGGAGAGCGACGGGTACCCGGAGCTCCACATTATGAAATCGAGGCACGGAACGAAAATCAATGCAAACACCCAAAATGTACTTCTGGTGTGCCCTATGTCATTTCTAGGTCCATTTGGAATCATTCCGAGTAGGTGTGAAACTTTGCTGAACGACGGTATCCTAAGCTCCAATTTATGAAATCGAGGCACGAAAAGAAAATCCACACCAAATAACTATAATGGACTTCTGTGTGCCCTACGTCATTCATAGCTGTATTTGAAATAATTCGAGCAAGTGTGAAACATTCGAGTAATCCACGGTACCCAAAGCTCCACTTTATGAAATCGAGGCATGGAAAGAAAATGAATATCAAACTCCCATAATGGACTTCTAGTGAGCCCTACCTCATTTCTTGGTGCATTTGAAATCTTTCCGAGCCGGTGTGAAACTTTCCAGAACGACGCTTACCCTGAGCTCCAATTTATGAAATCGAGGCACGGAAAGAACATCAAAACCAAACACCCATAATGGACTTCTAGTGTGCCCTACGTGATTTCTAGGTGCATTTGCAATAACTCTGAGCAGGTGTAAAACTTTGCAGAGCGACGGGTACCGGGAGCTCCACATTATGAAATCGAGGCACGGAAAGAAAATGAAGGCAAACACCCAAAATGGACTTCTGGTATGCCCTATGTCATTTCTTGGTGCATTTGGAATAATTCCGAGCAGATGTGAAACTTTACTGAACGATAGTATCCAGAGCTCCACTTTACGAAATAGAGGCACAGAAAGACAATCAATACGAAACACCCAAAATAGACTTCTAGTGTGCCCTACCTCGTTTCTAGGTGCATTTGAATCCTTCCAAGCCGGTGTGAAACTTTCCAGAACGACGCGTACCCTATGCTCCAATTTATGAAATCGAGGCACTGAAAGAAAATCCACACGAAATAACTATAATGGACTTCTGGTGTGTCCTACGTCATTTCAAGGTGCATTTGGAATAATTCTGAGCAAGTGTGTAACATTCCAGAACACACCGAGGAGGTTTTGGGCCGAAGCTATTTCTACAGCTTGCCATATTTCAAACCGTGTCTTTTTGAGACCGTCTTTGGGCAAGACTTCAAATGAGTTTCGCTTTTGGCAGAAAACCCTCGCTCTCTCACTTTCGAGTCTTTGGATCAAGTGTTTTATTCTCAAGACAGGAACCTAGATAAATTTGAATCAAGGACTTGTAATGGTTTATTTCGGGTTATCCCGCTCATTCAAGGATTTAGGGTTTTAATGTTGAAACTAACACCGCCCAGAGACATGCAATGTCACTTTTGATGAGACTAGCCCCGAGCTAGATCCGATGTTTGTGTGACTTACAGTGACAGAGAGCATATTTGTTGAGGAAGATGAGGATGAAATTGATGATGCTCCTTCACCGATGCTAATGCTCCTACTTCACTCCTAGAACTCCGCCACGATCGCTTCACCTCCAATTGAGGCTCTCGCCGCATCTTCTTCATCAAGAGTACTCATGAGGTCGAGGAGATGCTATCTCCTGTGTGCTCCTTTGCACATTCGAAGCAACATCCTCCGGATCGATGATTGGTAATTCCATGAGCGAGTCACTCGCCTGTATCATGATCCGAGTTTTTCTCTCACTCTGCATTTGTAGCTTCTTTTGAACCCAAAGATATATCACATGCTTTATCTGATGCTAGTTGGGTCAATGCCATGCATGAGGAGTTAGAGAATTTTGAAAGAAATAAAGTTTGGAACCTTGTAGATCCTCCTAGTGGTCATAATGTAATTGGCACCTGCTGGGTGTTAAAAATAAACAAAATGAGGATGGTTCTGTGGTTAGAAACAAGGCTAGGTTGGTAGCTCAGGGCTTTAGCCAGGTTGAGGGGTTAGATTTTGATGAGACCTTCGCTCCTGTTGCTAGATTAGAAGCCATTCGCATCTTGCTTGCATTTGCTGCATCTAAAGGTTTTAGGTTGCATCAAATGGATGTTAAGAGTGCCTTTCTGAATGGTTTTATAGAGGAGGAAGTGTATGTTAGGCAACCCCCTGGCTTTGAGGATCCCAAGCACCCTGATCGTGTCTTTAAGCTATCCAAAGCCTTGTATGGTCTTAAGCAAGCCCCTAGCGCATGGTATGATAGGCTTAAGACCTTCTTGCTTAAGAATGATTTTAAAATGGGAAAAGTTGATAAGACTCTTTTCATTCTTAGGCATGGCAATGACTTCCTGCTTGTTCAGATTTATGTAGATGATATTATCTTTGGTGGTTCCTCTCATGCTCTTGTTTTGCTTTTTCTCGAGACCATGTCCAGGAATTTGAGATGAGCATGATGGGAGAACTCAATTTACTGGGCTACAAATCAAGCAATGCAAGGAAGGGATCTTCATCCATCAAATGAAGTACACCAAGGATTTGCTCAAGCGTTTTGATATGGGTGACTGCAAGCCGATCGCCACTCCTATGGCGATTTCGATCGCTGGATCCAGATGAGGAAGGAGAAGCCGTGGATCAACGTGAGTACCGCAAAGATGATTGGCTCCTTCTATACCTAACGGCCTCAAGACCGACATCCACTTCACGGTGCGCCGCCTCGCGCGAGGTTTCAAAGGCCACCGAGGACTTCGTGATCGCCAAGCCGTTAAGCGCATTTTCGTGTATTTACACTCTACCCTTCAGTATGGCACTTGGTATTCTTGTTTTTCTTCGCTGTCCATTCGGGGGTTTTCAGATTCTGATTTTGCGGGCTGTAGGCTAGATAGGAAGAGCACATCTGGCACATGTCATTTCTTAGGCACTTCTCTTGTCTCTTGGTCTTCTAGGAAGCGTCTTCACATTGCACAATCCATCTGAAGTTGAATTTGTAGTCATTGCTAGTTGTCAGAGTCGATTTTGTGGATGGTTTCCACTCTTAAGGATTTTGGGTTAACCTTTGCTAGTGTTCCTCTCTTCTGTGACAACACTTCTGCTATTATCATTGCTAAAAACCCAGTGCAACATTCTAGGACTAAACACATAGACATTCGCTATCACTTCCTTAGAGATCACGTTGAGAAGGGTGATATTGTGCTGCATTTTGTGGAGTCCGAGGCTCAGCTAGCCGATATCCACACCAAGCCTTCAGACCCAACAAGGTTTGCCACCTTGAGAAGTGAGTTAGGGGTAATTTATCCCTTTGGGTTGGTTTGAGGGGGAGTTGGATCTTTTCTGATCTTTCTTGTTCTTTTGATCTTTTATTTGATCTTCTTTTGAACTTGTTGATCTTTTAGGTCTTTTGAGCTTTTCTTGCATCTCATTGTATCATATTGCATTCATATGAAAAATCCAAAAAGATGCATTGTAATATAAGCTTTTCTGCTTATCTTTTAGAATTGATGAAACTTTGCTTATTACCCTTTGGAGCTTTAGTGTTTCAATTCTTGCTCAATGCCATGTCTAGTTCTTTGACTTGCTAGAATTATCATGCTTTCACATGTGTAGCTAAGTCTTTGCTGTATGAGCTAGAACTTGAAAAACAACTTGAACTAAGAAACTAGCAATTTGTGAATTGTTTAGCCAGTTGCGCAATTAGTGCTCCTTTTATGACATTGGCCCTGTCAAAATTGCTTTGTTAGCTCTTGAATCTAGCTTTGATCATTACTTGAGCTTTTTGTGTTCTTGAGAATCTAAAACTGCTCTTGTTAAAAAAAATTCAAACTTCAAGATTGTCTCATGCTTGAATTGTGCCAAACTATTCTTACGAGACTGCATGTCAAAGACATGAACTTGGAGATAGTTTGATGATCCAGACGATCTCATGGGGACTGCTTGTCACAACTGACATGAACCTCAAGATTTGTCGCCCTGGAAGAAGCTTAGGAAGAGTTTGTGGATGGCTCCTAGTCCAGGATCTTCTTCACTAAGATATACCTTTAATCAACTTTTGGTCGAAGCTTAGGATGACTTTGTGGATGGCTCCTAGTCCAGGATCTTGTCACTAAGTTAGACCATTAGTCAACTTCAATATTCATTGCAAATGAAAAACAGTTGAAAAATGGGCGTTTGAGAAAATTGTGCAAAATGATTCAATTCAGGACCTATTTGTCTCTTAATGTGGTCATTGTTAGCTTTTGGATCTCACGTTGACATTTTGACATGGCCAGTATCATTTTAGGATCCCTGTTGATGAACTTGCTAGATTTGAAGCTTTGCTTAAAATGCTAAAACTCATTGCTTTATATTGGGCCTTCTTGCTTAGCTTTGTTATATATATCTTATCATGATCCTGCTAGCACTGTTAGGCTTGATATGTTGTTTGTGCAACTTTAGAAATGCTAACTTGTTCTTTTTGGTAATCTCCAAAGCTTCTTGTATTCAAAAATTGAAAAATACAAAAAAATTTGAAGCCACTCCATTGCATTTCATGCATGCTCCATCTTATGCTTTTTCCTCATTCTGCATTTTTCATCTCTGGACGAGACGAAGGCGTGATTCCTTGATGACTCCATTATCAAAGGGGGAGAAGATATGTTAAAAATGTGTAAAGGAGAAGATGTTTGAAAAAGGAGTTATGAAAAAGGGGAGCTACTTGGAGAAAAATTGAAAAGTTGAGGATCATAGTGAGGGGAGTTTTTATTTGCATTCTTATGGTTTTATTGCTACTTCTATTGCAATTCTTGATCCTCATAATGATCCAAGGTCATATCGAACAATTGTTCTTTCATATGGACCTTAAGTGAGATTTTGATCCGCTTTCGAAAATGAAGCTTTTCGCTTTTTTGTCAGATCTCACTTGCTGATACTATTCTGGAGCCAACTTGGTCATTTCTTTTGCTTTTTCTTGCATTTGGACCAAGTTGTGCCTTTGTGCGTAAACGTCGAGTTTTTACTTTTCGAACCACAAAATTTGCATTTGTGGGAAATTGCCAATGTGTTCATCAAGGGGGAGATTGTGGATATCATGGGGATATTTGCATGATCTTAGGATGAAGTTACAATTGGCAATGTCGTTGGAATCTTTCCGAGCCGGCGTGAAACTTTCCAGAACGACGCGTATCCTGAGCTCCAATTTATGAAATCGAGGCACGGAAAGAAAATAGAAACCAAACACCCATAATGGACTTCTAGTCTGCCCTACGTCATTTCTAGGTGCATTTGGAATAATTCTGAGCAGGTGTAAAACTTTGCAGAGCGACGGGTACCCGGAAATCCATATAATGAAATCGAGGTACGGAAAGAAAATCAATGCAAACACCGAAAATGGACTTCTGGTGTGCCCTATGTCATTTCTAGGTGCATTTGGAATAATTCCGAGCAGGTGTGAAACTTTGCTGAACGACGGTATCCAGACGTCCACATTACAAAATCGAGGTACACAAAGACAATCAATACGAAACACCCAAAATAGACTTTTAGTGTGCCCTACCTCATTTCTAGGTGCATTTGGAATCCTTCCGAGCCGGTTTGAAACTTTCCAAAACGACGCGTACCCTAAGCTCCAATTTATGAAATCGAGGCACGGAATGAAAATCCACACCAAATAACTATAATGGACTTCTGGTGTGCCCTACGTCATTCATAGGTGCATTTGAAATAATTCCGCAAGTGTGAAACATTCCAGAACGACGGGTACCCAGAGCTCCACTTTATAAAATCGAGGCATGGAAAGAAAATGAACATCAAACTCCCATAATGGACTTCTAATGTGCCCTACCTCATTTCTAGGTGGATTTGGAATCTTTCCGAGTCGGTGTGAAACTTTCCAGAACGACGCGTACCCTGAGCTCAAATTTGTGAAATCAAGGCACGTAAAGAAAATCGAAACAAAACAGCCATAATGGACTTCTAGTGTGCCCTACATCATTTCTAGTTGAATTTGGAATAATTCTGAGCAGGTGTAAAACTTTGCAGAGCGACGGGTACCCGGAGCTTCACATTATGAAATCGAGGCATGGAAAGAAAATCAATGCAAACACCGAAAATGGACTTCTGGTGTGCCCTTGGACTTCTGGTGTGCCCTATATCATTTCTAGATGCATTTGGAATAATTCCGAGCAGGGGTGAAACTTTGCTGAATGACGGTATCCAGAGCTCCACTTTATGAAATCGAGGCACAGAAAGACAATCAATATGAAACAGCCAAAATAGACTTCTAGTGTGCCCTACCTCATTTCTAGGTGCATTTGGAATCCTTCCGAGCCGGTGTGAAACTTTCCAGAACGACGCGTACCCTGAGCTGCAACATATGAAATCGAGGCACGGAAAGAAAATCAAAACCAAACACCCATAAACGACTTCTAGGGTGCCCTACGTCATTTCTAGGTGCGTTTGCAACAATTCTGAGCAGGTTTAAAACTTTAGAGAGCGACGGGAACCCAGAGCTTCACATTATGAAATCGAGGCACGGAAAGAAAATCAACGCAAACACCCAAAATGGACTTCTGGTGTGCCCTATGTCATTTCTAGGTGCATTTGGAATAATTCCGAGCAGGTGTGAAACTTTACTGAACGACGGTATCGAGAGCTCCACTTTACGAAATCGAGGCACAGAGAGACAATCAATGCGAAAGACCCAAAATAGACTTCTAGTGTGCCCTACCTCATTTCTAGGTGCATTTGGAATCCTTCCGAGCCGGTGTGAAACTTTCCAGAACGACGCGTACCCTAAGCTCCAATTTATGAAATCGAGGCACGGAAAGAACATCCACACCAAATAACTATAATGGACTTCTGGTGTACCCTACGTCATTTATAGCTGTATTTGAAATAATTCCGAGCAAGTGTGAAACAATCCAGAACGACGGCTACCCAGAGCTCCACTTTATGAAATCGAGGCATGGAAAGAAAATGAATATCAAACTCCCATAATGGACTTCTAGTGAGCCCTACCTCATTTCTTGGTGCATTTGGAATCTTTCCGAACCGGTGTGAAACTTTGCAGAAAGACGCTTACCCTGAGCTCCAATTTATGAAAACGATGCACGGAAAGAAAATCAAAACCAAACACCCATAATGGACTTCTAGCGTGCCCTACGTGATTTCTAGTTGCATTTGCAACAATTCTGAGCAGGTGTAAAACTTTGCAGAGCTTTTCGGCACCGGAGCTCCACATTATGAAATCGAGGCACGGAAAGAAAATCAAGGCAAACACCCAAAATGGACTTCTGGTGTGCCCATGTCATTTTTTGGTGCATTTGGAAGAATTTCGAGCAGGTGTGAAACTTTCATCGAACGACTCAGATCCAGAGCACCACTTACTGAAATCGAGGCTCGGAAAAACAATCAATACTGAAACACCCAAAATAGACTTCTAGTGTGCCCTACCTCATTTCTAGGTGCATTTGGAATACTTCCGAGCCGGTGTGAAACTTTCCGTAATCCACGCTGCACCTAAGCTACAATTTATGAAATGGAGGCATGGAAAGAAAATCCACACAAATAACTATAATGGACTTCGTGTGCCCTACGTCATTTCAAGGTGCATTTGGAATAATTCCGAGCAAGTGTGAAACATTCGAGAACGACAGTATCCAGAGCTCCACTTTATGAAATCGAGGCATGGAAAGAAAACGAACATCAAACTCCCATAATGGACTTCTAGTGTGCCCTACCTCATTTCTAGGTGCATTTGGAATCTTTCCGAGCCGGTGTGAAACTTTCAGAGCGACGCAGCGATCCCGAGCTCCAATTTATGAAATCGAGGCACGGAAAGAAAATCAAACCAAACACCCATAATGGACTTCTAGTGTGCCCAACGTTATTTCTTTTTGCATTTGGAATAATTTCGAGCGGTGTAAACTTTGCAGAGCGATCGGCACCGGAGCTCCATATTTTGAAATCGAGGCACGGAAGAAAATCAATGCAAACACCCAAAATGGACTTCGTGTGCCCTATGTCATTTCTAGGTGCATTTGGAATCATTCCGAGGTGTGTGAAACTTTTTTGAACGATCAGTATCTAGAGCCCCACTTTACTTAAATCGAGGTAAAGAAAGACAATCACTACTTAAACACCCTAAATAGACTTTTAGTGTGCCCTACCACATTTCTAGGTGCATTTGGAATCCTTCCGAGCCGGTGTGAAACTTTCCAGAACGATGCGTACCCTAAGCTCCAATTTATGAAATCGAGGCATGGAATGAAAATCCACACCAAATTACTATGATGGACTTCTGGTGTGCCCTACGTCATTTCTAGGTGCATTTGGAATAATTCCGAGCAATTGTGAAACATTCCAGAACGACGGGTACCCAGAGCTCCACTGTATGAAATCGAGGCATGGAAAGAAAGTGAACATCAAACTCCCATAACGGAACTCTAGTGTGCCCTACCTCATTTCTAGTGGCATGTGGAATCTTTCCGAGCCGGTGTGAAACTTTCCAGAGCGACGCGTATCCTGAGCTCCAATTCATGAAATCGAGGCACGGAAAGAAAATCAAAACCAAACACCCATAATGGACTTCTAGTGTGCCCTACGTCATTTCTAGGTGCATTTGGAATAATTCGGAGTAGGTGTAAAACTTTGCAGAGCGACGGGTACCCGGAGATCCACATAATGAAATCGAGGCACGGAAAGAAAATCAATGCAAACACCCAAAATGGACTTCTGGTGTGCCCTATGTCATTTTTAGGTGCATTTGGAATAATTCCGAGCAGGTGTGAAACTTTGCTGGACGACGGTTTCCAGAGCACCACTTTACGAAACACCCAAAATAGACTTCTAGTGTGCCCTACCTCATTTCTAGGTGCATTTGGAATACTTCCGAGCCGGTGTGAAACTTTCCAGAACGACGCGTACCCTAAGCTACAATTTATGAAATGGAGGCATGGAAAGAAAATCCACACGAAATAACTATAATGGACTTCTGGTGTGCCCTACGTCATTTCAAGGTGCATTTGGAATAATTCCGAGCAAGTGTGTAACATTCGAGAACGACAGGTACCCAGAGCTCCACTTTATGAAATCGAGGCATCGAAAGAAAACGAACATCAAACTCCCATAATGGACTTCTAGTGTGCCCTACCTCATTTCTAGGTGCATTTGGAATCTTTCCGAGCCGGTGTGAAACTTTCCAGAGCGACGCGTATCCTGAGCTCCAATTTATGAAATCGAGGCACGGAAAGAAAATGAAAACCAAACACCCATAATGGACTTCTAGTGTGCCCAACGTTATTTCTTTTTGCATTTGGAATAATTCTGAGCAGGTGTAAAACTTTGCAGAGCGACGGGTACCCGGAGCTCCATATTTTGAAATCGAGGTACGGAAAGAAAATCAATGCAAACACCCAAAATGGACTTCTGGTGTGCCCTATGTCATTTCTAGGTGCATTTGGAATCATTCCGAGCAGGTGTGAAACTTTGCTGAACGACGGTATCTAGAGCCCCACTTTACGAAATCGAGGTAAAGAAAGACAATCACTACGAAACACCCTAAATAGACTTTTAGTGTGCCCTACCACATTTCTAGGTGCATTTGGAATCCTTCCGAGCCGGTGTGAAACTTTCCAGAACGATGCGTACCCTAAGCTCCAATTTATGAAATCGAGGCATGGAATGAAAATCCACACCAAATTACTATGATGGACTTCTGGTGTGCCCTACGTCATTTCTAGGTGCATTTGGAATAATTCCGAGCAATTGTGAAACATTCCAGAACGACGGGTACCCAGAGCTCCACTGTATGAAATCGAGGCATGGAAAGAAAGTGAACATCAAACTCCCATAACGGAACTCTAGTGTGCCCTACCTCATTTCTAGTGGCATGTGGAATCTTTCCGAGCCGGTGTGAAACTTTCCAGAGCGACGCGTATCCTGAGCTCCAATTTATGAAATCGAGGCACGGAAAGAAAATCCAAACCAAACACCCATAATGCACTTCTAGTGTGCCCTACGTCATTTCTAGGTTCATTTGGAATAATTCGGAGTAGGTGTAAAACTTTGCAGAGCGACGTGTACACGGAGCTCCACATAATGAAATCGAGGCACGGAAAGAAAATCAATGCAAACACCCAAAATGGACTTCTGGTGTGCCCTATGTCATTTTTAGGTGCATTTGGAATAATTCCGAAGCGTGTGTGAAACTTTTGAACAGCGGTATCGAGCTCCACTTTGAAATCGAGGAGCACCACTTTACTTAAACACCCAAAATAGACTTCTAGTGTGCCCTATCTCATTTCTAGGTGCATTTGGAATCCTTCCAGAGCGGTGTGAAACTTTCGAATCCATTAACGCACCCTAAGCTCCAATTTATGAAATCGAGGCACGGAAAGAAAATCCACCCCAAATAACTATAATGGACTTACGGTGTGTGCCCTACGTTATTTCTAGGTGCATTTGGAATAATTCCGAGCAAGTGTGAAACAATCGAGTAATCCACGGTACCCAGAGCTCCACTTTATGAAATCGAGGCATGGAAAGAAAATGAACATCAAACTCCCATAACGGAACTCTAGTGTGCCCTACCTCATTTCTAGTTGCATGTGGAATCTTTCCGAGCCGGTGTGAAACTTTCCAGAACGACGCGTACCCTGAGCTCCATTTTATGAAATCGAGGCACGGAAAGAAAATTGAAACCAAACACCCAAAATGGACTTCTGGTGTGCCCTATGTCATTTCTAGGTGCATTTGGAATAATTCCGAGCAGGTGTGAAACTTTGCTGAACGACGGTATCCAGAGCGCCACTTTACGAAATCGAGGCACAGAAAGACAATCAATACAAAAGACCCAAAATAGACTTCTAGTGTGCCCTACCTCATTTCTAGGTGCATTTGGAATACTTCCGAGCCGGTCTGAAACTTTCCAGAACGACACGTACCCTAAGCTCCAATTTATAAAATAGACGCACGGAAAGAAAATTCACTCCAAATAACTATAATGGACTTCTGGTGTGCCCTACGTCATTTGTAGGTGCATTTGGAATAATTTCGAGGAAGTGTGAAACATTCCAGAACGACGGGTACCCAGAGCGCCACTTTATGAAATCGAGGCATGGAAAGAAAATAAACATCAAACTCCCATAATGGACTTCTAGTGTGCCCTACCTCATTTCTAGTTGCATTTGGAATCTTTCCGAGCCGGTGTGAAACTTTCCAGAACGACGCGTACCCTGAGCTCCAATTTATGAAATCGAGGCACGGAAAGAAAATCAAAACCAAACTCCCATAATGGACTTCTAGTGTCCCCTACGTCATTTCTAGTTGCATTTGGAATAATTCGCAGAGGTGTAAAACTTTGCGAGCGATTTCGCACCCGAGCTCCACATTATGAAATCGAGGCACGGAAAGAAAATCAATGGAAACACCCAAAATGGACTTCTGCTGTGCCCTATGTCATTTCTAGGTGCATTTGGAATAATTCCGAGCAGGTGTGAAACTTTGCTAAACGAGCAGTATCAGAGCACCACTTTATGAAATCAAGGCACGGAAAGACAATCAATACAAACACCCAAAATAGACTTCTAGTGTGCCCTACCTCATTTCTAGGTGCATTTGGAATCCTTCCGAGCGGTGTGAAACATTCCGAGCCGGTGTCTAACAATTCCGAAAGCGGTGTGAAACTTTCTTTGAGCTCAGTATCCGAGCACCACTTTACTTAAATCGAGGCACGTAAAGACAATCAATACGAAACACCCAAAATAGACTTCTAGTGTGCCCTACCTCATTTCTAGGTGCATTTGGAATCCTTCCGAGCGGTGTGAAACTTTCCGTAATCGACACGCACTCCTAAGCTCCAATTTATGAAATCGAGGCATGGAAAGAAAATCCACACCAAATAAGTATAATGGACTTCTGGGGTGCCTTACGTCATTTCTAGGTGCATTTGGAATAATTCTGAGCAAGTGTGAAACATTCCAGAACGACGGGTACCCAGAGCTCCACTGTATGAAATCGAGGCATGGAAAGAAAATGAACATCAAACTCCCATAACGGACTTCTAGTGTGCCCTACCTCATTTCTAGTTGCATTTGGAATCTTTCCGAGATGGTGTGAAACTTTCCAGAATGACGCGTGCCCTGAGCTCCAATTTATGAAATAGAGGCACGGAAAGAAAATCAAAACCAAACACCCTTAATGGACTTCTAGTGTGCCCTACGTCATTTGTAGGTGCATTCGAAAAATTCTGAGCAGGTGTAAAATTTTGGAGAGCGACATGTACCCGGAGCTCCACATAATGAAATCGAGGCACGGAAAAAAAATCAATCCAAACACCCAAAATAGACTTCTGGTGTGCCCTATGTCATTTCTAGGTGCATTTGGAATAATTCCGAGCAGGTGTGAAACTTTCTTTGAACGAGCAGTATCCAGAGCTCCACTTTACGAAATCGAGGCACAGAAAGACAATCAATACAAAACACCCAAAATAGACTTCTAATGTGCCCTACCTCATTTCTAGGTGCATTTGGAATACTTCCGAGCCGGTGTGAAACTTTCGAATCTATTATCGCACGTACCCTAAGCTCCAATTTATAAAATAGACGCACGGAAAGAAAATTCACACCAAATAACTATAATGGACTTCTGGTGTGCCCTACGTCATTTGTAGGTGCATTTGGAATAATTTCGAGCAAGTGTCAAACATTCCAGAACAACGGGTACCCAGAGCGCTACTTTATGAAATCGAGGCATGGAAAGAAAATAAACATCAAACTATCATAACGGACTTCTAGTGTGCCCTACCTTATTTCTAGTTGCATGTGCAATCTTTCCGAGACGGTGTGAAACTTTCCAGAACGACGCGTACCCTGAGCTCCAATTTATGAAATCGAGCCACGGAAAGAAAATCGAAACCAAACTCCCATAATAGACGTCTAGTGTCCCCTACGTCATTTCTAGGTGCATTTGGAATAATTCGCAGTAGGTGTAAAACTTTGCAGAGCGACGGGTACCCGGAGATCCACATAATGAAATCGAGGCACGGAAAGAAAATCAATGCAAACACCCAAAATGGACTTCTGGTGTGCCCTATGTCATTTTTAGGTGCATTTGGAATAATTCCGAGCAGGTGTGAAACTTTGCTAGACGACGATATCCAGAGCACCACTTTACGAAATCGAGGCACAGAAAGACAATCAATACGAAACACCCAAAATAGACTTCTAGTGTGCCCTACCTCATTTCTAGGTGCATTTGTAATCCTTCCGAGCCGGTGTGAAACATTCCGAGCCGGTGTGGAACAATTCCGAGCGGTGTGAAACTTTCTTCAAGCAGCGGTATCCGAGCACCACTTTACGAAATCGAGGCACGTAAAGACAATCAATCTGAAACACCCAAAATAGACTTCTAGTGTGCCCTAACTCATTTCTAGGTGCATTTGGAATCCTTCCGAGCCGTGTGAAACTTTCCGTAATCCACGCGCACCTAAGCTCCAATTTATGAAATCGAGGCATGGAAAGAAAATCCACACCAAATAAGTATAATGGACTTCGGGGTGCCCTACGTCATTTCTAGGTGCATTTGGAATAATTCGAGCAAGTGTGAAACATTCCGTAATCCACGGTACACCAGAGCTCCACTTTATGAAATCGAGGCATGGAAAGAAAATGAACATCAAACTCCCATAACGGACTTCTAGTGTGCCCTACCTCATTTCTAGTTGCATTTGGAATCTTTCCGAGATGGTGTGAAACTTTCGAATCCACGCAGCGTACCTCGAGCTCCAATTTATGAAATAGAGGCACGGAAAGAAAATCAAACCAAACACCCATAATGGACTTCTTGTGTGCCCTACGTCATTTGTAGGTGCATTTGGAAAAATTTCGAGCGGTGTAAAACTTTGGAGAGCGGTGCACCGAGCTCCACATAATGAAATCGAGGCACGGAAAAAAATCAATCCAAACACCCAAAATGGACTTCGGTGTGCCCTATGTCATTTCTAGGTGCATTTGGAATAATTCCGAGCGGTGTGAAACTTTGTTAACGACAGCGGTATCCGAGCTCCACTTTACGAAATCGAGGCACGTAAAGACAATCAATACAAAACACCCAAAATAGACTTCTAGTGTGCCCTACCTCATTTCTAGGTGCATTTGGAATACTTCCGAGCGGTGTGAAACTTTCGTAATCCACGCGCACCTAAGCTCCAATTTATAAAATAGACGCACGGAAAGAAAATTCACACCAAATAACTATAATGGACTTCTGGTGTGCCCTACGTCATTTGTTGGTGCATTTGGAATATTTTCGAGCAAGTGTGAAACATTCCAGAACGACGGGTACCCAGAGCGCCACTTTATGAAATCGAGGCATGGAAAGAAAATAAACATCAAACTATCATAACGGACTTCTAGTGTGCCCTACCTTATTTCTAGTTGCATGTGCAATCTTTCCGAGCCGGTGTGAAACTTTCCAGAACGACGCGTACCCTGAGCTCCAATTTATGAAATCGAGCCACGGAAAGAAAATCGAAACCAAACTCCCATAATGGACGTCTAGTGTCCCCTACGTCATTTCTAGTTGCATTTGGAATAATTCGCAGTAGGTGTAAAACTTTGCAGAGCGACGGGTACCCGGAGCTCCACATTATGAAATCGAGGCACGGAAAGAAAATCAATGGAAACACCCAAAATGGACTTCTGCTGTGCCCTATGTCATTTCTAGGTGGATTTGGAATAATTCCGAGCAGGTGTGAAACTTTGCTAAACGACGGTATCCAGAGCACCACTTTACGAAATCGAGGCACAGAAAAACAATCAATACGAAACACCCAAAATAGACTTCTAGTGTGCCCTACCTCATTTCTAGGTGCATTTGGAATCCTTCCGAGCCGGTGTGAAACTTTCCAGAACGACACGTACCCTAACCTCCAATTTATGAAATCGAGGTATGGAAAGAAAATCCACACCAAATAAGTATAATGGACTTCTGGGGTGCCCTACGTCATTTCTAGGTGCATTTGGAATAATTCTGAGCATGTGTGAAACATTTCGTAATCCACGGTACCCAGAGCTCCACTGTATGAAATCGAGGCAAGGAAAGAAAATGAACATCAAACTCCCATAACGGACTTCTAGTGTGCTCTATCTCATTTCTAGTTGCATTTGGAATCTTTCCGAGATGGTGTGAAACTTTCGAGCAAACGACGCGTGCCACGAGCTCCAATTTATGAAATAGAGGCACGGAAAGAAAATCAAACCAAACACCCATAATGGACTTCTAGTGTGCCCTACGTCATTTGTAGGTGCATTTGGAATAATTACGAAAGGTGTGTAAAGTTTGGAGAGCGACGGCACCCGGAGCTCCACATAATGAAATCGAGGCACGGAAAAAAATAAATCCAAACACCCAAAATGGACTTCTGGTGTGCCCTATGTTATTTCTAGGTGCATTTGGAATAATTCGAGCGGTGTGAAACTTTCTTTGAACAGCGGCATCAGAGCACCACTTTACGAATTCGAGACACAGAAAGACAATCAATACAAAACACCCAAAATAGACTTCTAGTGTGCCCTACCTCATTTCTAGGTGCATTTGGAATCCTTCCGAGCCGTGTGAAACTTTCCGATCCACGCGCACCTAAGCTCCAATTTATAAAATCGACGCACGGAAAGAAAATTCACACCAAATAACAATGATGGACTTCTGGTGTGCCCTACGTCATTTCTTGGTGCATTTGGAATAATTTCGAGCAAGTGTGAAACATTCCAGAACGACGGGTACCCAGAGCGCCACTTTATGAAATCGAGCCGTGGAAAGAAAATGAACAACAAATTCCCATAACAGACTTCTAGTGTGCCCTACCTCATTTCTAGTTGCATGTGGAATCTTTCCGAGCCGGTGTGAAACTTTCCAGAACGACGCGTACCCTGAGCTCCAATTTATGAAATCAAGCCACGGAAAGAAAATCGAAACCAAACACCCATAATGGACGTCTAGTGTGCCCTACGTCATTTCTAGGTGCATTTGGAATAATTCGCAGTAGGTGTAAAACTTTGCAGAGCGACGGGTACCCGGAGCTCCAAATTATGAAATCGAGGCACGGAACGAAAATAAATGGAAACACCCAAAATGGACTTCTGCTGTGCCCTATGTCATATCTAGGTGCATTTGGAATAATTCCGAGTAGGTGTGAAACTTTACTGAACGCGGTATCGAGAGCTCCACTTTATGAAATCGAGGCATAGAAAGACAATCAATACGAAACACCCAAAATAGACTTCTAGTGTGCTCTACCTCATTTCTAGGTGCATTTGGAATCCTTCCGAGCTGGTGTGAATCTTTCCAGAACAACACGTACCCTAAGCTCCAATTTATGAAATCGAGGCATGGAAAGAAAATCCACACCAAATAACTATCATGGACTTTTGGGGTGCCCTACGTCATTTCTAGGTGCATTTGGAATAATTCCGAGGAAGTGTGAAACATTCCAGAACGACGGGTACCCAGAGCTCCACTGTATGAAATCGAGGCATGGAAAGAAAATGAACATCAAACTCCCATAACGGACTTCTAGTGTGCCCTACCTCATTTCTAGTTGCATTTGGAATCTTTCCGAGACGGTGTGAAACTTTCCAGAATGACGCGTACCCTGAGCTCCAATTTGTGAAATAGAGGCACGGAAAGAAAATCAAAACCAAACACCCTTAATGGACGTCTAGTGTGCCCTACGTCATTTGTAGGTGCATTCGGAATAATTCTGAGCAGGTGTGAAACTTTGCAGAGCGACGGGTACCCGGAGCTCCACATAATGAAATCGAGGCACGGAAAGAAAATCAATCCAAACACCCAAAATGGACTTTTGGTGTGCCCTATGTCATTTCTAGGTGCATTTGGAATAATTCCGAGCAGGTGTGAAACTTTCTTTGAACAGCGGTATCAGAGCTCCACTTTACTGAAATCGAGGCACGAAAGACAATCAATACAAAACACCCAAAATAGACTTCTAGTGTGCCCTACATCATTTCTAGGTGCATTTGGAATCCTTCCGAGCGGTGTGAAACTTTCGTAATCCATTAACGCACTCTAAGCTCCAATTTATAAAATCAAGGCACGGAAAGAAAATACACACCAAATAACTATAATGGACTTCTGGTGTGCCCTACGTCATTTCTAGGTGCATTTGGAATAATTTCGAGCAAGTGTGAAACATTCCGTAATCCACGGTCTGCAGAGCTCCACTTTATGAAATCGAGGCATGGAAAGAAAATAAACATCACACTCCCATAACGGACTTCTAGTGTGCCCTACCTCAATTCTAGTTGCATGTGGAATCTTTCCGAGCCGGTGTGAAACTTTCCAGAACGACGCGTACCCTGAGCTCCAATTTATGAAATCGAGCCACGGAAAGAGAATCGAAACCAAACTCCCATAATGGACGTCTAGTGTGCCCTACGTCATTTCTAGGTGCATTTGGAATAATTCGGAGTAGGTGTAAAACTTTGCAGAGCGACGCGTACCCGGAGCTCCACATTATGAAATTGAGGCACGGAAAGAAAATCAATGCAAACACCCAAAATGGACTTCTGGTGTGCCCTACGTGATTTCTAGGTGCATTTGGAATAATTCCGAGCAGGTGTGAAACTTTGCTGAACGACGGTATCCAGAGCTCCACTTTACGAAATCGAAGCACAGAAAGGCAATCAATACGAAACACCCAAAATAGACTTCTAGTGTGTCCTACCTCATTTGTAGGTGCATTTGGTATCCTTCCGAACCGGTGTGAAACTTTCCGGATCGACACGTACCCTAAGCTATAATTTATGAAATCGAGGCATGGAAAGAAAATCAACATCAAACTCCCATAATGGACTTCTAGTGTGCCCTACCTCATTTCTAGGTACATTTGGAATCTTTCCGAGCTGGCATGAAACTTTCCAGAACGACGCGTACCCTGAGCTATAATTTATGAAATCGAGGCACGGAAAGAAAATCATTTCTAGGTGCATTTGGAATAATTCTGAGCAGGTGTAAAATATTGCAGTGCGACGGGTACCCGGAGCTCCACATAATGAAATCGAGGCACGGAAAGAAAATCAATGCAAACTCCCAAAATAGACTTCTGGTGTGCCCTATGTCATTTCGAGGTGCATTTGGAATAATTCCGAGTAGGTGTGAAACTTTCTTTGAAGCAGCAGTATCCAAAACACCACTTTACTGAAATCGAGGCACGGAAAGACAATCAAGATCTGAAACACCCAAAATAGACTTCTAGTGTGCCCAACCTCATTTCTAGGTGTATTTGGAATCGTCCGAGCGGTGTGAAACTTTCGTAATCCACGCGTGCACTAAGCTCCAATTTATGAAATCGAGGCACGGAAAGAAAATCCACACCAAATAACTATAATGGACTTCTGGTGTGCCCTACGTCATTTCTAGGTGCATTTGGAATAATGCCGAACAAGTGTGAAACATTCCAGAACGACGGGTACCCACATCTCCACTTCACGATATCGAGGCATGGAAAGAAAATGAACATCAAACTCCCATAATGGACTTCTAGTGTGCCCTACCTCATTGCTAGGTGCATTTGAAATTTTCCGAGCCGGTGTGAAACTTTCCAGAACCACGCGGACCCTAAGCTCCAATTTATGAAATCTATAATGGACAGAAAGAAAATTTACACCAAAAAACGATAATGGACTTCTGGTGTGCCCTACGTAATTTCTAGGTGCATTTGGAATAATTACGAGCAAGTGTGAAACATTCAGAACGACGGGTACTCAGAGCTCCACTTTATGAAATCGAAGCATGGAAAGAAAATGAACATCAATCTCCCATAATGGACTTCTAGTGTGCCCTATCTCATTTCTAGGTGCATTTGGAAGCTTTCCGACCCGGTGTGAAACTTTCCAGAACGACGCGTACCCTGAGCATCAATTTATGAAATCAAGGCACGTAAAGAAAATCGAAACCAAACACCCATAATGGACTTCTACTGTGCCCTACGTCATTTTTAGGTGAATTTGGAATAATTCTGAGCAGGTGTAAAACTTTACAGAGCGACGGGTACCCGGAGCTCCACATTATGAAATCGAGGCATGGAAAGAAAATCTATGCAAACACCCAAAATGGACTTCTGGTGTGCCCTTGGACTTCTGGTGTGCCCTATGTCATTTCTAGATGCATTTGGAATAATTCCGAGCAGGTGTGAAACTTTGCTGAACAACGGTATCCAGAGCTCCACTTTATGAAATCGAGGCACAGAAAGACAATCAATACGAAACACCCACAATAGACTTCTAGTGTGCCCTACCTCATTTCTAGGTGTATTTGGAATCCTTCCGAGCCGGTGTGAAACTTTCCGTAATCCACGCGTACCCTAAGCTCCAATTTATGAAATCGTGGAACGGAAAGAAAATCCACACCAAATAACTATAATGGACTTCGGTGTGACCCACGTCATTTCTAGGTGCATTTGGAATAATTACGAGCAAGTGTGAAACATTCGAGCAGCGGTACCAGAGCTCCATTTTATGAAATCGAGGCATGGGAAAAAATGAACATCAAACTCCCATAATGGACTTCTAGTTTGCCCTACCTCATTTCTAGGTGCATTTGGAATCTTTTCGAGCGGTGTGAAACTTTTCGAGCCACGCGTACTCGAGCTCCAATTTATGAAATCAAGGCACGAAAGAAAATCAAAACCAAACACCCATAATGGACTTCTAGTGTGCCCACGTCATTTCTAGGTGAATTTGGAATAATTCGGCAGGTGTAAAACTTTGCAGAGCAGCGGTGCACGGAGCTCCACATTATGAAATCGAGGCTTGGAAAGAAAATCAATGCAAACACCCAAAATGGACTTCTGGTGTGCCCTTGGACTTCTGGTGTGCCCTATGTCATTTCTAGATGCATTTGGAATAATTCCGAGCAGGTGTGAAACTTTGCTGAACGACGGTATACAGAGCTCCACTCGATGAAATCGAGGCACAGAAAGACAATCAATACGAAACAGCCAAAATAGACTTCTAGTGTGCCCTACCTCATTTCTAGGTGGATTTGGAATCCTTCCGAGCCGGTGTGAAACTTTCCAGAATGACGCGTACCCTGAGCTGCAATATATGAAATCGTGGCATGGAAAGAAAATCAAAACCAAACACCCTTAATCGACTTCTAGTGTGCCCTACGTCATTTCTAGGTGCGTTTGCTACAATTCTGAGCAGGTGTAAAACTTTGGAGAGCGACAGGTACCCGGAGCTCCACATTATGAAATCGAGGCACGGAACGAAAATCAATGCAAACACCCAAAATGGACTTCTGGTGTGCCCTATGTCATTTCTAGGTCCATTTGGAATCATTCCGAGTAGGTGTGAAACTTTCTTTCAACAGCGGTATCCTAAGCTCTAATTTATGAAATCGAGGCACGAAAAGAAAATCCACACCAAATAACTATAATGGACTTCTGTGTGCCCTACGTCATTCATAGCTGTATTTGAAATAATTCCGAGCAAGTGTGAAACATTCCAGAACGACGGGTACCCAAAGCTCCACTTTATGAAATCGAGGCATGGAAAGAAAATGAATATCAAACTCCCATAATGGACTTCTAGTGAGCCCTACCTCATTTCTTGATGCATTTGAAATCTTTCCGAGCCGTTGTGAAACTTTCCAGAACGACGCTTACCCTGAGCTCCAATTTATGAAATCGAGGCACGGAAAGAACATCAAAACCAAACACCCATAATGGACTTCTAGTGTGCCCTACGTGATTTCTAGGTGCATTTGCAATAACTCTTAGCAGGTGTAAAACTTTGCAGAGCGACGGGTACCGGGAGCTCCACATTATGAAATCGAGGCACGGAAAGAAAATGAAGGCAAACACCCAAAATGGACTTCTGGTATGCCCTATGTCATTTCTTGGTGCATTTGGAATAATTCCGAGCACGTGTGAAACTTTACTGAACGACAGTATCCAGAGCTCCACTTTACGAAATCGAGGCACAGAAAGACAATCAATACGAAACACCCAAAATAGACTTCTAGTGTGCCCTACCTCGTTTCTAGGTGCATTTGGAATCCTTCCAAGCCGGTGTGAAACTTTCCAGAACGACGCGTACCCTATGTAACACCCCAGCTCAACAATGAGCCTGGAATGCTACTAAAATTAAACTAAACAAAACTAAACTAAGATCAATTACCAATTTCGGCAGAACCTCCTTTGTATAATTAGCTATACCGAGGTTCCATCAATTGATCATAGCAATTAACACTAAACTTAATATTCAGGTTCATTCAGGCATGCAAGATAATCCAATGATCATAAACAAAACTGGCTATTCTCCTTATTACAAATAAACTGAAATATTTAACCAATCATACGTGGATCTCAAACAGTTTGCTAATTATTAGAATAAAGACTAAATAGTAGACGCCTTAAGGATCAGTGGTAGTGAGTGCATCCAAACATCTACTCCCTCCCATGCATGCCGTTCTTGCCAGTTGTACCTAAAACATATCAAAGCAAGTGTGAGCCCAAAGACTCAGCAAGTATCAACAAGGTTAAAGCTAAAATCACAGTCATAGCATCAATATTCCAAATAAAACATTTCACTAATCATAAACTTCATGCTTATGTAATGCGTCCATGCAATGCACCTTTTAAACTTTGTCTCTTTTCGCATTTTACCAGTAATGCGAGGTATACATCCGTCGATGTATACCCTTGCCTAAGCACCCTGGCATAGGGACCAAGAGCCTATACTCCACAAGTATAGGGACCTATGCCCATCACCACCATGATGGGGACCTCTTTACTCATTGCCCACATTCTGCGAATGTGGGGACCTCAAGCCCGTCATTTACATGACGGGACCTCAATAGATTCATACTTGGTCACCAAGTGACCAAGACTCAATCATGCTTTGACATGCATATGCACAATGACATCATCTTCCAAATATATGAACTCAACATGTACATAATATCATGTAAGCACTAACATCATACACAAGAAGCTTTAACCATAACTTGCATTTACCAAGATATATTGTAATTCATCACATTAACATCCATGCATGGCTATTACTAACAAGATACAATCAATCTCAGCAAACAATCATAATTATTCTACAACAGAATACTTGCCTCAAGCAAGTGCGAGACCCAGGACCTTGAAGAGGGCGCCGCCCCTGGGATCACGCTCCCACCTGAACATAATGATAACCCAAACTAAGACAAGAATACTGGACCAAAATCATAAATAAGAACACAATTGAACTCGCTAAACTCCCAAGCGTTTCCAATCTTCCAATTTCTACCGATCGATTTGGTGTTCACTGCAGATAGTCAAATTCTAAAATACATAACTTTCTGCTCAGGAGTCCAAATAAGATGTTCTAATACTTTCTGGAAATATAATTAAATTACCTAAATAAACTTAGTTGGGGAGCCCTTCTGATTCTGCCATTTACTGCCCCTACCAAGCCAATCTACAGAACATCAATTATCACGTCGAGTTCTCTGGACAGTACACTAAAATTATCATAACTTTTGCTACGAAAGTCCAATTCTTACGTTCTTTAGCTTTCTGGAAAGGTGAGGAAATTACCCATCTTTTTCATTATAACGAGATCCTCTGATTGCGTCTTTAACTAATAGATTAACTCAGATTTCTACAGACTGTCAGGATGTTGACAGATTAACAGGACAGCGGCACTAAACAATTCATAACTTTCTGACCGTTAATCCGATTTGGGTGTTCTTGGCGGCCACGGAAAGCTAATGACATAGCCCAACTATCTCTAAGAGGTTGGATCCCCAGATTCTGCATCAAAAGATATGAAAACCGTTGTGCAAGGTTCTGGACAGAATTGATCTAATTCCCATGAACAACCGATTTTTACTAACCGCAACGAATTAGCATCTAAAACGAAACCAACAGCGAAGAAACCCGTCGTTACCCTTGGAGAACTGATTTAGATCACGAAGAACACCACGCGATCCCGCTTCCCCTCCCTTCTTTTCTTCTTGGCCGGCCAATCTCCCGGGTGACCTTCCTTCTTCCTCCACTTGGCGGGTAGCAACAAGGATCTTCTTCACCGGCAGCGGGGGAGGAGACGCACTCAGAGAACGACATCAGAAGCGGCGGCGGCACTGTAGCTACAGAGACGGATTAGGGTTCCCCCCTCCTTTTATTGATGGTCGGCCCCTCATGGGCCTCCTCGGCTAAGACCTGAGGCCTAAGTTGCCGAAGAACTGTAGAAACCCCCTTTTTCTTATGTCTAATTTCTCTTTTGAATGCTTTCTTTCTTAGAATAAATCGTAGTATTACATTCTACCCCCTTAACAGGATTCGACCGAATCTAAGGGAAAGAAAAATTCGATTAGAATCTAACAACGGTAGAACACGTACCCGCGGTGAACAAACTCGGATACTGCTCGCGCATGCGAGACTCCAGTCCCTAGGTAGCCTCTCTCTCGGTCTGCTACGACCGTAGCACCTTGACACTGACGTGTTACGCTCTATTACTCGTCCCAACCTTTCAAAAGTCACTCAATGGACACAACTCGAAGTCACGGTCTTACTCGTGGGTCGACGGTTCTAACGAAACTTTACCCTCCAGATAACTCCAATACTGCCTCGACACTAGGTCATACAAAAAGATCCGTGCTACATGCCAGGACTCAAGACAGTCCTAGTGATATGCTGTTACCCAAGTCTCTGCAACTTTTAGAAACAACCAATGTACCTTGGGCCAAAATTCCCTCTGGTACGAAACCACACAACCTGCATGTAACACACAAAGCTCTTGTTCCTTGTATCAATCGATCTCTTCACTTTGACAATGAGCACCTCTCTTATCCAGGGACGCACAACAGAACATGTTTTAAACAAACTCTTTTAAAAAACAGAACCCAGCTGAAAATAAAAGATTCTCATCGCAAACTTGCATTACCAACTTCTTACCAAAAGAGTTAGATCCAAAACCCAAGGATTCGTCGTGAAACTCTTCCACTTTCCAAGTGGGTAGTTTACCAATGAATACAACATAAGCCAAAGGTGAAATCACTCGTATGCCTAAAACAACCATTTCCTTTCTTTGTCTTAACCGAAAGGAACCACGATACCAAGAAGAACCAACTCAATCTATAATTGGCATCATCATAGAGACAAAGCTCAAAATAAAAACCAAGGAATATTTCATCATCCGAGAATGCAACCTCTTTCTCAAACTTTCTTTTAAGAATTCAACTTTCTCTTAAACCATGAGATTCCAAATCATCGCATAACACACTAATTCATCTCTTTTAATTTGGCCATCTCAAAGCTATGCTCAAGCTGAACACAAAATCCACACCTATGTAGAGATACTCTTCCAATCCACAATAACATACTCTGGTCAACTTCTCTACCAAAGGAATTTCTTTTACAAATAATTTCCAACGCTCCTCAATATAGATTTCAGCCACAATCACTTCCCCTCAATCTTTTAAGTATAATCAACTTGAAGTTCACAGCTCACATACTCATTTTCTACCTTTGAAAGATTCTTCCAACGATGGACACTATTCGGAATCCACTTTTGTTCTTCTACTTATACACATAATGTTAGGCCTCCAAGGTCCTAGCATAAAAATGCAAAGTTCAAATTCAACCTCCAAGTCTCCTACCATGAATTTCTGGTATAATTGATAGGAAATCCACAATTTAGTTTACTAAGATTTCACAGTACTCAACTATAACCTCATTTATTGTTATCAACATTCCTCTCTAATCAATTAACCACCCCAAAGCGATTTATTTCATCAATATTAGACCTCCTCTAATCCACACCAATCCAATTCAGTTACACAACAACAATATACCCATTCGCAATACTCCAACTGATTGACCAAGATTCAAACATACTCAATCACTAATGTTAATAAATAAATATATTCTTGACCAAGTTATCCTTTGAGATAATCTAACTCCCATAGGGTTACTCACTGAGGCCGAGTCACACTTGACAATAACTCAACAATTCCTGCTATCCCATTAATTAGCACGACGCTTAGGTTTCTCCACACCGCTACTCTCATTTAAATTCACCATCATAATTCTTCTATACAATCTTACTGAGTACCCAATTGCGATACTCTAATAAACTGATAAGATTTCCATACTTGCTGTTTCTAATGTTCTGTCAAAATAAACACCAAATCTTAGACCACATCTAGCTATAGGTCCTACTAGTTGCAACAACAAAATCTGATAGCTCCAATGACAAACATCCTTTTTAAATCAAATCCTCTCCAAGAATTACTCTAATAAATCGATTTATTACTCAATGCTTCACAAACAACTTGACACCTAAAGGCTCATCAAGTCATCTAATAGACCACCACTAACTAGTTGCCAAAACACAACCGAAAAAGACTTGGCAGCATAATTCGCTAACCCTTTCTTAGCATAAGAGGCAAATAGATGTAAATTTCAACACAACGGAAAACATTATCACTTACAGAGTTACAAGATCAAGAGAAATAATCAAATAGCAATGATCTTGGAAAATAAAGATGAGATCATGAGCGAGGCACACGTCCCACAAGTAGAGAATAGCCAACCTCAAACGAGAATAAAACATTACTTTTGGAATTCGGGAGACTCTGATGGGCAAAGTAGAAAGTTTAGGCAAAATTCGATAACCCGCAAGTTACAAAACTTGACTTCAATCTCAAATACTTCTACTTCACTCTTACCTTTAACAAAGAAAACGACTTTCGTTGGTTACATCATCACCATGCCAACTCCAACCAAAAGAGTGTTGTAGACCACAACACAAGAACCAATTAGGAATTAATAAAACCTTTTCAACACGTCACTTTGCTCGAGACAAGCTTCTAAACACAAAACTATAGACATTTTCATTTAATCCATTACACGCGAGCGATCAATCCTTTTATACAAACCATTCGACCTTCTTTGTCATAATCTTACGCAATCATACTAACAATAAAATGCTACACTCTTAGCAAGAATCATCATAGCCTACTATCCCATCGTAAACCTCTCCAAAAGAGACACAAACCACAAGGTTGAAACAAACCTCTTTTATCAAAATCATGCCATCAAATAACAATTTCGCAAGGCAAGCTATCAGAGACTACTTATTAACCCATCCACTCAACCATTAATGTTATTCACATCCACTTCAACTATCATTAACAATTGGCAATTGTATTTATCACGTATGCAATAGGGTCCCTCGCTATTTACAAATCACATATCCATTTATAAACACGGGTCAACATTCCACTTTATGCTCGGGGTTTTATTAAAGGTTTAATAACATCATCTCCTTTAAATCTCGGGCTTCACAAAGTACTACCTCACATCCATCTAATCGATATACATGTTTCAATCTAGCAATTAAGCATAATCATCAAGTAGCTAGTCTATGAAAATTGTCAGTATTAATATCCCCTAAGGCAACATCAAACATATCCTTAACTTAACCATCACTATAGATAGATTAATCCATTGGGACCTATTACAACGAATTATCCAATAAATTTAACAAATCCCACAATCTCAATGATCGACCAAATCATCAATATCTCACACTTATTAATAACTCCTTTAACCTCAATTGAGTATAACCATACCCTTAAACACAGTTCGACAAGAACTACTACAAAACACCATCAAATTAACAACTTCCCTTCCAAGGATCTTAGTTAAGATCAAATATGCACCACACTTCCGACTCAACTTGATAACCCATATCACAACCATTAATTTCTTTGATTATATCCTCTCGATAAACCACAACAAGATGTCGCTAAAGGTTTTAACATTTTCTTTCATAATAGAGAAACATTCAACTTCAACACTCAAATTACCCAAAAGGGATACCTTGAGTCAAAGATTACACGCATTAAAGGACTTGCAAAAGGAAACTTTCATTATCCAAATCATCAAGCGAAATAATGGGATCAAGTTTTTCCAATAAGAAAGACAAACTCCAATACGAAGGTCAATCTTGACAATTAACCAAGTTCACCACCGCAAGAAGAATGACTCGGGTGGGAAAACATTGATTGCTTTACGGGGCAACTTAAACCAATGGGAGCAAATTAACATCTCTCCAAGAATCCCATCAACCGGAATGGACTACTAATCCAAGAGAAGTTCATCGAGATAACTAGATAAGAGTTGACCAAATTCAAATTTTAAGGAAGAGAACAACGCTTCTAAATATACTCGCTATCAACGCCTATTCTACGATATCCGGTGTGGACACCATCGCTATTCCTATACCACGAGCGGTGGTGTAACTCGCATCTGACCAGACCACAACCACGACCTCCATCTCTTAACATGGGTTATCCCAACACATAATAACCATAGTATTATAATATAGATATAATATATCATCTCATAACAGAATCATCAATACAACTCAACGGAAGCGTAAATGCAATGCAAAAACCCATCCCCAACTATTGTGCTTAGTGTGTCAAGTTTAATATTTTCAATACCACGGACCTACAGCCCGCTCTGATACCAACTGTAACACCCCAGCTCAACAATGAGCCTGGAATGCTACTAAAATTAAACTAAACAAAACTAAACTAAGATCAATTACCAATTTCGGCAGAACCTCCTTTGTATAATTAGCTATACCGAGGTTCCATCAATTGATCATAGCAATTAACACTAAACTTAATATTCAGGTTCATTCAGGCATGCAAGATAATCCAATGATCATAAACAAAACTGGCTATTCTCCTTATTACAAATAAACTGAAATATTTAACCAATCATACGTGGATCTCAAACAGTTTGCTAATTATTAGAATAAAGACTAAATAGTAGACGCCTTAAGGATCAGTGGTAGTGAGTGCATCCAAACATCTACTCCCTCCCATGCATGTCGTTCTTGCCAGTTGTACCTAAAACATATCAAAGCAACTGTGAGCCCAAAGACTCAGCAAGTATCAACAAGGTTAAAGCTAAAATCACAGTCATAGCATCAATATTCCAAATAAAACATTTCACTAATCATAAACTTCATGCTTATGTAATGCGTCCATGCAATGCACCTTTTAAACTTTGTCTCTTTTCGCATTTTACCAGTAATGCGAGGTATACATCCGTCGATGTATACCCTTGCCTATGCACCCTGGCATAGGGACCAAGAGCCTATACTCCACAAGTATAGGGACCTATGCCCATCACCACCATGATGGGGACCTCTTTACTCATTGCCCACATTCTGCGAATGTGGGGACCTCAAGCCTGTCATTTACATGACGGGGACCTCAACAGTTCATACTTGGTCACCAAGTGACCAAGACTCAATCATGCTTTGACATGCATATGCACAATGACATCATCTTCCAAATATATGAACTCAACATGTACATAATATCATGTAAGCACTAACATCATACACAAGAAGCTTTAACCATAACTTGCATTTACCAAGATATATTGTAATTCATCACATTAACATCCATGCATGGCTATTACTAACAAGATACAATCAATCTCAAACAAACAATCATAATTATTCTACAACCCGAATACTTGCCTCAAGCGCATGCGAGACCGATTGGGCCGCGAAGAGGGCCGCCAGGATCACGCTCCCACCTGAACATAATGATAACCCAAACTAAGACAAGAATACTGGACCAAAATCATAAATAAGAACACAATTGAACTCGCTAAACTCCCAAGCGTTTCCAATCTTCCAATTTCTACCGATCGATTTGGTGTTCACTGCAGATAGTCAAATTCTAAAATACATAACTTTCTGCTCAGGAGTCCAAATAAGATGTTCTAATACTTTCTGGAAATATAATTAAATTACCTAAATAAACTTAGTTGGGGAGCCCTTCTGATTCTGCCATTTACTGCCCCTACCAAGCCAATCTACAGAACATCAATTATCACGTCGAGTTCTCCGGACAGTACACTAAAATTATCATAACTTTTGCTACGAAAGTCCAATTCTTACGTTCTTTAGCTTTCTGGAAAGGTGAGGAAATTACCCATCTTTTTCATTATAACGAGATCCTCTGATTGTGTCTTTAACTAATAGATTAACTCAGATTTCTACAGACTGTCAGGATGTTGACAGATTAACAGGACAGCGGCACTAAACAATTCATAACTTTCTGACCGTTAATCCGATTTGGGTGTTCTTGGCGGCCACGGAAAGCTAATGACATAGCCCAACTATCTCTAAGAGGTTGGATCCCCAGATTCTGCATCAAAAGATATGAAAACCGTTGTGCAAGGTTCTGGACAGAATTGATCTAATTCCCGCAGAACAACCGATTTTTACTAACCGCAACGAATTCGCATCTAAAACGAAACCAACAGCGAAGAAACCCGTCGTTACCCTTGGAGAACTGATTTAGATCACGAAGAACACCACGCGATCCCGCTTCCCCTCCCTTCTTTTCTTCTTGGCCGGCCAATCTCCCGGGTGACCTTCCTTCTTCCTCCACTTGGCGGGTAGCAACAAGGATCTTCTTCACCGGCAGGGGAGGAGACGCATATGTAGCACGACATCAGTAGCAAGCGGCGATCGTGGCTGAAGACGGATTAGGTTCCCCTCCTCCTTTATTGATGGCCGGCCCTCATGGGCCTCTGGGCCAAGACCTGAGGCCTAAGTTGCCGAAGAACTGTAGAAACCCCCTTTTTCTTATGTGTAATTTCTCTTTTGAATGCTTTCTTTCTTAGAATAAATCGTAGTATTACACCCTATGCTCCAATTTATGAAATCGAGGCACGGAAAGAAAATCCACACGAAATAACTATAATGGACTTCTGGTGTGCCCTACGTCATTTCAAGGTGCATTTGGAATAATTCTGAGCAAGTGTGTAACATTCCAGAACACACCGAGGAGGTTTTGGGCCGAAGCTATTTCTACAGCTTGCCATATTTCAAACCGTGTCTTTTTGAGACCGTCTTTGGGCAAGACTTCAAATGAGCTTCGTTTTGGCAGAAAACCCTCTGTCTCTCACTTTCGAGTCTTTGGATCGAAGTGTTTTATTCTCAAGATAGGGAACCTAGATAAATTTGAATCAAGGACTTGTAATGGTTTATTTCTGGGTTATCCTGCTCATTCAAGGGGTTTTAGGGTTTTTAATGTTGAAACTAACATCGCCCAGAGACATGCAATGTCACTTTTGATGAGACTAGCCTCGAGCTAGATCCGATGTTTGGTGACTTACGGTGTGAGAGAGCTTATTTGTTGAGGAAGATGAGGATGAAATTGATGATGCTCCTTCACCTGATGCTAATGCTCCTACTTCAGCTCCAGAACCTGCCACGACTGCTTCACCTCCAATTGAGGCTCCTGCTGCATCTTCTTCATCAGTAGTACCTGCGGAGGTCGAGGAGACGCTATCTCCCCCAGGTGCTCCTTTGCACATTCAGAAGCAACATCCTCCGGATCAGATGATTGGTAATCTCCATGAGCGAGTCACTCGCTCCAGGTATCATGATCCGAGTCTTTTCTCTCACTCTGCATTTGTAGCTTCTTTTGAACCCAAAGATATATCACATGCTTTATCTGATGCTAGTTGGGTCAATGCCATGCATGAGGAGTTAGAGAATTTTGAAAGAAATAAAGTTTGAAACCTTGTAGATCCTCCTAGGATCCCTGTTGATGAACTTGCTAGATTTGAAGCTTTGCTTAAAATGCTAAAACTCATTGCTTTATATTGGGCCTTCTTGCTTAGCTTTGTCATATATGTCTTATCATGATCCTGCTAGCACTGTTAGGCTTGATATGTTGTTTGTGCAACTTTAGAAATGCTAACTTGTTCTTTTGGGTAATCTCCAAAGCTTCTTGTATTCAAAAATTGAAAAATACAAAAAAATTTGAAGCCACTCCATTGCATTTCATGCATGCTCCATCTTATGCTTTTTCCTCATTCTGCATTTTTCATCTCTGGACGAGACGAAGGCGTGATTCCTTGATGACTCCATTGTCAAAGGGGGAGAAGATATGTTAAAAATGTGTAAAGGGAGAAGATGTTTGAAAAAGGGGAGTTATGAAAAAGGGGGAGCTACTTGGAGAAAAATTGAAAAGTTGAGGATCATAGTGAGGGGGAGTTTCTTATTTGCATTCTTATGGTTTTATTGCTACTTCTATTGCAATTCTTGATCCTCATAATGATCCAAGGTCATATCGAACAATTGTTCTTTCATATGGACCTTAAGTGAGATTTTGATCCGTTTCTGGAAAATGAAGCTTTCTCGCTTTCTTTTGCCGTATCTCACTTGCTGATACTATTCTGGAGCCAACTTGGTCATTTCTTTTGCTTTTTCTTGCATTTGGACCAAGTTGTGCCTTTGTGCGAAAACGTCGAGTTTTTACTTTTCAAACCACAAAATTTGCATTTGTGGGAAATTGCCAATGTGTTCATCAAGGGGGAGATTGTGGATATCATGGGGATATTTGCATGATCTTAGGATGAAGTTACAATTGGCAATGTCGTTGGAATCTTTCCGAGCCGGCGTGAAACTTTCCAGAACGACGCGTATCCTGAGCTCCAATTTATGAAATCGAGGCACGGAAAGAAAATCGAAACCAAACACCCATAATGGACTTCTAGTCCGCCCACGTCATTTCTAGGTGCATTTGGAATAATTTCGAGCGGTGTAAAACTTTGCAGGAAGCGGCACAGGAAATCCATATAATGAAATCGAGTACGGAAAGAAAATCAATGCAAACACCGAAAATGGACTTCTGGTGTGCCCTATGTCATTTCTAGGTGCATTTGGAATAATTCGGCGGTGTGAAACTTTCTTTGAGCAGCGGTATCCAGACGTCCACTTTACAAAATCGAGGTACACAAAGACAATCAATACGAAACACCCAAAATAGACTTTTAGTATGCCCTGCCTCATTTCTAGGTGCATTTGGAATCCTTCCGAGCCGGTTTGAAACTTTCCAAAACGACGCGTACCCTAAGCTCCAATTTATGAAATCGAGGCACGGAATGAAAATCCACACCAAATAACTATAATGGACTTCTGGTATGCCCTACGTCATTCATAGGTGCATTTGAAATAATTCCGAGCAAGTGTGCCCTATCTCATTTGTAGGAGCATTTGGAATACTTCCGAGCCGGTACGAAACTTTCCAGAACGATGCGTACCCTGAGCTCCAATTTATGAAATCGAGGCATGGAAAGAAAATGAACATCAAACTCCCATAATGGACTTCTAGTGTGCCCTACCTCATTTCTAGGTGGATTTGGAATCTTTCAAGTCGGTGTGAAACTTTCGAGAAGCCAGCGTGCACTCGAGCTCAAATTTGTGAAATCAAGGCACGTAAAAAGAAAATCAAAACGAAAACAGCCATAATGGACTTCTAGTGTGCCCTACATCATTTCTAGGTGAATTTGGAATAATTCGGCGGTGTAAAACTTTGCAGAGCGGCGGCACCGGAGCTCCACATTATGAAATCGAGGCATGGAAAGAAAATCAATGCAAACACCAAAATGGACTTCGGTGTGCCCTTGGACTTCGGTGTGCCCTATATCATTTCTAGATGCATTTGGAATAATTTAAGCGGTGTGAAACTTTCTTTGAATAGCGGTATCGAGCTCCACTTTGTGAAATCGAGGCACGTAAAGACAATCAATACTGAAACACCAAAATAGACTTCTAGTGTGCCCTACCTCACTTCTAGGTGCATTTGGAATCCTTCCGAGCCGGTGTGAAACTTTCGAACGCACGCGTGCACTCGAAGTGCAACATATGAAATCGAGGCACGGAAATAAAATCCACACCAAATATCTATAACGGACTTCTGGTGTGCCCTACGTCATTTCTAGGTGCATTTGGAATAATTCCGAGCAAGTGTGAAACATTCCAGAACGACGGGTACCCAGAGCTCCACTGTATGAAATCGAGGTATGGAAAGAAAATGAACATCATACTCCCATAACGGACTTCTAGTGTGCCCTACCTCATTTCTAGTTGCATGTGGAATCCTTCCGAGCCGGTGTGAAACTTTCCAGAAGACGCGTACCCTGAGCTCCAATTTAAGAAATCGAGCCACGGAAAGAAAATCGAAACCAAACTCCCATAATGGACGTCTAGTGTGCCCTACGTCATTTCTAGGTGCATTTGGAATAATTCGGAGTAGGTGTAAACCTTTGCAAACCGACAGGTACCCGGAGCTCCACATTATGAAATCGAGGCACCGAAAGAAAATCAATGCAAACACCCAAAATGGACTTCTGGTGTGCCCTATGTCATTTCTAGGTGCATTTGGAATAATTAGAAGCGGTGTGAAACTTTCTTTGAACGACGGTATCCAGAGCTCCACTTTACGAAATCGAAGCACAGAAAGGCAATCAATACGAAACACCCAAAATAGACTTCTAGTGTGCCCTATCTCATTTGTAGGAGCATTTGGAATACTTCCGAGCAGTGTGAAACTTTCGAGTAATCGATGCGCACTCGAGCTCCAATTTATGAAATCGAGGCATGGAAAGAAAATCAACATCAAACTCCCATAATGGACTTCTAGTGTGCCCTACCTCATTTCTAGGTGCATTTGGAATCTTTCCGAGCCGGCATGAAACTTTCCAAAACGACGCAGCACTCGAGCTACAATTTATGAAATCGAGGGACGGAAAGAAAATCAAAACCAAACACCCATAATGGAATTCTAGTGTGCCCTACGTCATTTCTAGGTGCATTTGGAATAATTCTGAGCAAGTGTAAAATATTGCAGTGCAACGGGTACCCGGAGCTCCACATAATGAAATCGAGGCACGGAAAGAAAATCAATGCAAACTCCCAAAATGGACTTCTGGTGTGCCCTATGTCTTTTCTAGGTCCATTTGGAATAATTCCGAGCAGGTGTGAAACTTTGCTGAACGACGGTATCCTGAGCACCACTTTTCGAAATCGAGGCACAGAAAGACAATCAATACGAAACACCCAAAATAGACTTCTAGTGTGCCCTACCTCATTTCTAGGTGCATTCGGAATACTTCCGAGCCGGTGTGAAACTTTCGAGAACGACGCGTACCCTAAGCTCCAATTTATGAAATCGAGGCACGGAAAGAAAATCCACACTAAATAACTATAATGGACTTCTGGTGTGCCCTACGTCATTTCTAGGTGCATTTGGATTAATTTCGAGCAAGTGTGAAACATTCCAGAACGACGGGTTACCAGAGCGCCACTTTACGAAATCGAGGCATGGAAAGAAAATGAACATCAAACTCCCATAATAGACTTCTAGTGTCCCCTACCTCATTTCTAGTTGCATGTGGAATCTTTCCGAGCCGGTGTGAAACTTTCCAGAACGACGCGTACCCTGAGCTCCAATTTATGAAATCGAGCCACGGAAAGAAAATCGAAACCAAACTCCCATAATGGACGTCTAGTGTGCCCTACGTCTTTTCTAGGTGCATTTGGAATAATTCGGAGTGGGTGTAAAACTTTGCAGAGCGACGGCTACCCGAAGCTCCACATTATGAAATCGAGGCACGGAAAGAAAATCAAAGGAAACACCCAAAATGGACTTCTGGTGTGCCCTATGTCATTTCTAGGTGCATTTGGAATAATTCCGAGCGGTGTGAAACTTTCTTTGAACAGCGGTATCAGAGCACCACTTTACTTAAATCGAGGCACGTAAAGACAATCAATCTGAAACACCCAAAATAGACTTCTAGTGTGCCCTACCTCATTTCTAGGTGCATTTGAATCCTTCCGAGCCGGTGTGAAACTTTCCGTAATCCATTACGCGCACCTAAGCTCCAATTTATGAAATCGAGGCACGGAAAGAAAATCCACACCAAATATCTCATAATGGACTGTGTGCCCTACGTCATTTCTAGGTGTATTTGGAATAATTAGAGCAAGTGTGAAACATTCCGAGCAGCGGGTACCCAGAGCTCCAATCAGTATGAAATCGAGGCATGGAAAGAAAGTGAACATCAAACACACATAACGGACTTCTAGTGTGCCCTACCTCATTTCTAGTTGCATTAGGAATCTTTCCGAGTCGGTGTGAAACTTTCCACAACGATGCGTGCCCTGAGCTCCAATTTATTAAATTGAGGCACGGAATGAAATTCTAAACCAAACACCCCTAATGGACTTCTGGTGTGCCCTATGTCATTTCTAGGTGCATTCAGAAAAATTCCGAGCAGGTGTGAAACCTTGCTGAACGACGGTATCGAGAACTCCACTTTATGAAATCGAGGCACAGAAAGACAATCAATACGAAACAGCCAAAATAGACTTCTAGTGTGCCCTACCTCATTTCTAGGTGCATTTGGAATCCTTCCGAGCCGGTGTGAAACTTCCCAGAACGACGCGTACCCTGAGCTGCAATATATGAAATCGAGGCACGGAAAGAAAATCCAAACCAAACACCCATAATCGACTTCTACGGTGCCCTACGTCATTTCTAGGTGCGTTTGCAATATTTCTGAGCAGGTGTAAAATATTGCAGTGCAACGGGTACCCGGAGCTCCACATAATGAAATCGAGGCACGGAAAGAAAATCAATGCAAACTCCCAAAATGGACTTCTGGTATGCCCTATGTCTTTTCTAGGTGCATTTGGAGTAATTCCGAGCAGGTGTGAAACTTTGCACAGAAAGACAATCAATACAAAACACCCAAAATAGACTTCTAGTGTGCCCTCCCTTATTTCTAGGTGCATTTGGAATCCTTCCGAGCCGGTGTGAAACTTTCGAGAACGACGCGTACCCTAAGCTCCAATTTATGAAATCGAGGCACGGAAAGAAAATCTACACCAAATAACTACAATGGACTTCTGGTGTGCCCTACGTCATTTATAGGTGCATTTAGTATACTTCCGAGCAAGTGTGAAACATTTCAGAACGACGGGTTCCCAGAGCTCCACTTTATGAAATCGAGGCATGGAAAGAAAATGCACATCAAACTCCCATAATGGACTTCTAGTGTGCCCTACCTCATTCCAAGGTGCACTTGGAGTCTTTCCGAGACGGTGTGAAACTTTCCAGAACAACGCGTACCCTGAGCTCCAATTTATGAAATCAAGGCACGGAAAGAAAATCGAAACGAAACACCCATAATGGACTTCCAGTGTGCCCTACGTCATTTCTAGGTGCATTTCAAATAATTCTGAGCAGGTGTAAAACTTTGCAGAGCGACGGGTACCCGGAGCACCACATTATGAAATCGATGCACGGAAAGAAAATTAATGCAAACACCCAAAATGGACTTCTGGTGTGCCCTATGTCATTTCTAGATGCATTTGGAATAATTCCGAGCAGGTGTGAAACTTTGCTGAGCGACGGTATCTAGACCTCCACTTTATGAAATCGAGGCACAGAAAGACAATCAATACGAAACACCCAAAATACACTTCTAGTGTGACCTACGTCATTTCTAGGTGCATTTGGAATAATTCCGAGCAAGTGTGAAACATTCCAGAACGACGGGTACCCAGAGCTCTACTGTATGAAATCGAGGCATGGAAAGAAAATGAACATCAAACTCCCAAAATGAACTTCTAGTGTGCCCTACCTCATTTCTAGTTGCATTTGGAATCTTTCCGAGACGGTGTGAAACTTTTTCCAGAACGACGCGTACCCTGAGCTCCAATTTATGAAATTGAGGCACGGAAAGAAAATCAAAACCAAACACCCATAATGGACTTCTAGTGTGCCCTACGTCATTTCTAGGTGCATTCGAAATAATTCTGAGTAGGTGTAAAACATTGCAGAGCGACGGGTACCCAGAGCTCCATATTATGAAATAGAGGTACGGAAAGAAAATCAATGCTAACACCCAAAATGGACTTCTTGTGTGCCCTATGTCATTTCTAGGTGCATTTGGAATAATTCCGAGCAGGTGTGAAACTTTGCTGAACGACGGTATCCAGAGCTCCACTTTACGAAATCGAGGCACAGAAAGACAATTAATGCGAAACACCCAAAATAGACTTCTAGTATGACCTACCTCATTTCTAGGTGCATTTGGAATACTTCCGAGCCGGTGTGAAACATTTCAGAACGGCGCGTACCCAGAGCTCCACTGTATGAAATCGAGGCATGGAAAGAAAATGAACATCAAACTCCCATAACAGACTTCTAGTGTGCCCTACCTCATTTCTAGTAGCATGTGGAATCTTTCCGAGCAAGTGTGAAACTTTCCAAAACGACGCGTACCCTGAGCTCCAATTTATGAAATCGAGCCACGGAAAGAAAATCGAAACCAAACTCCCATAATGGACGTCTAGTGTGCCCTACGTCATTTCTAGGTGCATTTGGAATAATTCGGACTAGGTGTAAACATTTGCAAAGCGACGGGTACCCGGAGCTCCACATTATGAAATCGAGGCGCGGAAAGAAAATCAATGCAAACACCCAAAATGGACTTCTGGTGTGCCCTATGTCATTTCTAGGTGCATTTGGAATAATTCCGAAGCGGTGTGAAACTTTTGTGAGCAGCGGTATCCAGAGCACCACTTTACGTAAATCGAGGCACGAAAGACAATCAATCTGAAACACCCAAAATAGACTTCTAGTGTGCCCTACCTCAATTCTAGGTGTATTTGGAATCCTTCCGAGCGGTGTGAAACTTTCGATCCACACGCGTACCCAAGCTCCAATTTATGAAATCGAGGCACAGAAAGAAAATCCACACCAAATATCTCATAATGGACTTACGGTGTGCCCTACGTCATTTCTAGGTGTATTTGGAATAATTAGAGCAAGTGTGAAACATTCGAGAACGACGGTACCTAGAGCTCCACTGTATGAAATCGAGGCATGGAAAGAAAATGAACATCAAACTCCCATAATAGACTTCTAGTGTGCCCTACCTCATTTCTAGTTGCATGTGGAATCTTTCCGAGCCGGTGTGAAACTTTCCAGAACGACGCGTACCCTGAGCTGCAATATATGAAATCGAGGCACGGAAAGAAAATCCAAACCAAACACCCAAAATGGACTTCTGGTGTGCCCTATGTCATTTCTAGGTGCATTTCGAATAATTTCGAGCAGGTGTGAAACTTTCTCGAAGCAGCGATCCGAGCTCCACTTTACGAAATCGAGGCACAGAAAGACAATCAATGCGAAACACCCAAAATAGACTTCTAGTTTGACCTACCTCATTTCTAGGTGCATTTGGAATCCTTCCGAGCCGGTGTGAAACATTCCAGAACGGCGTGTACCCAGAGCTCCACTGTATGAAATCGAGGCATGGAAAGGAAATGAACATCAAACTCCCATAACGGACTTCTAGTGTGCACTACCTCATTTCTAGGTGCATTTGGAATCTTTCCGAGCTGGTGTGAAACTTTCCAGAACGACGCGTACCCTGAGCTCCGATTTATGAAATCGAGCCACGGAAAGAAATTCGAAACCAAACACCCATCATGTACTTCTAGTGTGCCCTACGTCATTTCTAGATACATTTGCAATAATTTTGAGTAGGTGTAAAACTTTGCAGAGCGACGGGTACCCAGAGCTCCACATAATGAAACGAGGCACGGAAAGAAAATCAATGCAAACACCCAAAATGGACTTCTGGTGTGCCTATGTCATTTCTTGGTGCTTTTGGAATAAATCCGAGCAGGTGCGAAACTTTGCTGAACGACGGTATCCAGAGCACCACTTTACGAAATCGAGGCACAGAAAGACAATCAATACGAAACACCCAAAATAGACTTCTAGTGTGCCGTACCTCATTTCTAGCAGCATTTGGAATCCTTCCGAGCCGGTATGAAACTTTCCAGAACGACACGTACCGTAAGCTTCAATTTGTGAAATCGAGGCACGGAAAGAAAATCCACCAAGGAAGAACAAGTATGTCTCTTCGGATTGATTCAACATCAACCAAGTATTACTTGCTTTGGAGATATACTTGTTCTTCCTTTTTGCTGAACCAACGAGGAAAGCTAGGGTTTTGCTCCGATCAAGATTGCAATACAAGTACCGTGAAAGATTGGGCCACATTACGCATCAACTACACGTTGATCCGTATCATCAAGGCACGTAAAGAAAATCGAAACAAAACACCCATAATGGACTTCTACTGTGCCCAACGTCATTTCTAGGTGAATTTGGAATAATTCTGAGCAGGTGTAAAACTTTACAGAGCGACGGGTACCCGGAGCTCCACATAATGAAATCGAGCCCTACCTCATTTCTTGGTGCATTTGGAATCTTTCCGAGCCGGTGTGAAACTTTCCAGAACGACGCTTACCCTGAGCTCCAATTTATGAAATCGAGGAACGGAAAGAACATCAAAACCAAACACCCATAATGGACTTCTAGTGTGCCATACATGATTTCCAGGTGCATTTGCAATAATTACGAAGCAGTGTAAAACTTTGCGAGAAGCGGCACCGGAGCTCCACATTATGAAATCGAGGCACGGAAAGAAAAATCAAGGCAAACACCCAAAATGGACTTCTGGTGTGCCCTATGTCATTTCTTGGCGCAATTGGAATAATTTCGAGCAGGTGTGAAACTTTACTTTAGCAGCGGTATCCGAGCTCCACTTTACGAAATCGAGGCGAGAAAGACAATCAATACTAAACACCAAAATAGACTTCTAGTGTGCCCTACCTCATTTCTAGGTGCATTTGGAATCCTTAGAGCTTGGTGTGAAACTTTCGAGCGACCGTACGCACCTAAGCTCCAATTTATGAAATCGAGGCACGGAAAGAAAATCCATACGAAATAACTATAATGGACTTCTGGTGTGCCCTACGTCATTTCAAGGTGCACTTGGAATAATTCCGAGCAAGTGTGTCACATTCCAGAACGACGGGTACCCAGAGATCCACTTTATGAAATCGAGGCATGGAAAGAAAATGAACATCAAACTCCCATAATGGACTTCTAGTGTGCCCTACCTCATTTCTAGGTGCATTTGGAATCTTTCCGAGCCGGTGTGAAACTTTCCATAGCGACGCGTATCCTGAGCTCCAAATTATGAAATCGAGGCACGGAAAGAAAATCAAAATCAAACACCCACAATGGACTTCTAGTGTGCCCTACGTCATTTCTAGGTGCATTTGGAATAATTCTGAGCAGGTGTAAAACTTTGCAGAGCGGCACTGCACCGGAGCTCCACATTATGAAATCGAGGCACGGAAAGAAAATCAAGGCAAACACCCAAAATGGACTTCTAGTGTGCCCTATGTCATTTCTTGGCGCATTTGGAATAATTTTGAGCAGGTGTGAAACTTTACTGAACGACGGTATCCAGAGCTCCACTTTACGAAATCGAGGCGCAGAAAGACAATCAATACGAAACACCCAAAATAGACTTCTAGTGTGCCCTACCTCATTTCTAGGTGCATTTGGAATCCTTCCGAGCCGGTGTGAAACTTTCCGAATCCAGCGCTGCACCTATGCTCCAATTTATGAAATCGAGCCACGGAAAGAAAATCCACACGAAATAACTATAATGGACTTCTGGTGTGCCCTACGTCATTTCAAGGTGCATTTGGAATAATTCCGAGCAAGTGTGTCACATTCCAGAACGACGGGTACCCAGAGATCCACTTTATGAAATCGAGGCATGGAAAGAAAATGAACATCAAACTCCCATAATGGACTTCTAGTATGCCCTACCTCATTTCTAGGTGCATTTGGAATATTTCCGAGCTGGTGTGAAACTTTGCAGAGCGACGCGTATCCTGAGCTCCAATTTACGAAATCGAGGCACGGAAAGAAAATCAAAACCAAACACCCATAATGGACTTCTAGTGTGCCCTACGTCATTTCTAGGTGCATTTGGAATAATTCTGAGCAGGTGTAAAAGTTTGCAGAGCGACGCGTATCCTGAGCTCCAATTTATGAAATCGAGGTACGGAAAGAAAATCAATGCAAACTCCCAAAATGGACTTCTAGTGTGCCCTATGTCATTTCTAGGTACATTTGGAATAATTCCGAGCAGATGTGAAACTTTGCTAACGACGATTTCCAGAGCCCCACATTACGAAATCGAAGCAATCAATACAAAACACCCAAAATAGACTTCTAGTGTGCCCTACCTCATTTCTAGGTGCATTTGGAATATTTCCGAGCCGGTGTGAAACTTTCCAGAACGACACGTACCCTAAGCTTCAATTTATAAAATCGAGGTACGGAAAGAAAATCCTCACCAAATAACTATAATGGACTTCTGGTGTGCCCTACGTCTTTTCTAGGTGCATTTGGAATAATTTCGAGCAAGTGTGAAACATTCCAGAACGACGGGTACCTAGAGCGCTACTTTATGAAATCGAGGCATGGAAAGAAAATGAACATCAAACTCCCATAATGAACTTCTAGTGTGCCCTACCTCATTTCTAGGTGCGTTTGGAATCTTTCCGAGCGGTGTGAAACTTTCGAGCGATCGTACCGAGCTCCAATTTCAAATCGAGGCACGCGGAAAGAAAATCAAAACCAAACACCCATAATGGACTTCTAGTGTGCCCTACGTCATTTCTAGGTGCATTTGGAATGTTTCGAGCAGTGTAAACTTTGCGAGAGCGTACTGTGCGGAGCTCCATATTATGAAATCGAGGCACGGAAAGAAAATCAATGGAAACACCCAAAATGGGCTTCTGGTGTGCCCTATGTTATTTCTATGTGCATTTGGAATAATTCCGAGCAGGTGTGAAACTTTGCTGAGCGACGGTATCTAGAGCTCCACTTTACGAAATCGAGGTATAGGAAGACAATCAATACGAAACACCCAAAATAGACTTCTAGTGTGCCCTACCTCATTTCTAGGTGCATTTGGAATCCTTAGAGCGGTGTGAAACTTTCGAGCCACGCACCTAAGCTCCAATTTATGAAATCGAGGCACGGAAAGAAAATCCACACCAAATAACTATAGTGGACTTCTGGTGTGCCCTATGTCATTCATAGCTGTATTTGAAATAATTCCGAGCAAGTGTGAAACATTCCAGAACGACGGGTACCCTGAGCTGCAATATATGAAATCGAGGCACGGAAAGAAAATCAAAACCAAACACCCATAATCGACTTCTAGGGTGCCCTACGTCATTTCTAGGTGCGTTTGCAACTATTCTGAGCAGGTGTAAAACTTTGAAGAGCGACGGGTACCCGGAGCTCCACATTATGAAATCGAGGCACGGAAAGAAAATCAATGCAAACACCCAAAATGGACTTCTGGTGTGCCCTATGTCATTTCTACGAGCATTTGGAATAATTCCGAGCAGGTGTGAAATTTTCTTTGAACGAGCAGATATCGAGCTCCACTTTATGTAAATCGAGGCACAGAAAGACAATCAATACGAAAGACACAAAATAGACTTCTAGTGTGCCCTATCTCATTTCTAGGTGCATTTGGAATCCTTCCGAGCCGGTGTGAAACTTTCCAGAACGACGCGTACCCTTAGCTCCAATTTATGAAATCGAGGCACGGAAAGAAAATACACACCAAATAACTATAGTGGACTTCTGGTGTGCCCTACGTCATTCATAGCTGTATTTGAAATAATTCCGAGCAGGTGTGAAACATTCCAGAACGACGGGTACCCAGAGCTCCACTTTATGAAATCGAGGCATGGAAAGAAAATGAATATCAAACTCCCATAATGGACTTCTAGTGAGCCCTACCTCATTTCTTGGTGCATTTGGAATTTTTCGAGCCGGTGTGAAACTTTCGAGAACGACGCTTACCCTGAGCTCCAATTTATGAAATCGAGGCACGGAAAGAAAATCAAAACCAAACACCCGTAATGGACTTCTAGTGTGCCCTGCGTGATTTCAAGGTGCATTTGCAATAACTCTGAGCAGGTGTAAAACTTTGCAAGAGGCGGCACCGGAGCTCCACATTATGAAATCGAGGCACGGAAAGAAAATGAAGGCAAACACCCAAAATGGACTTCTGGTGTGCCCTATGTCATTTCTTGGTGCATTTGAAATAATTCCGAGCAGGTGTGAAACATTCCAGAACGACGGGTACCCAGAGCTCCACTTTACGAAATCGAGGCACAGAAAGACAATCAATAGGAAACACCCAAAATAGACTTCTAGTGTGCCCTACCTTGTTTCTAGGTGCATTTGGAATCCTTCCGAGCCGGTGTGAAACTTTCCAGAACGACGCGTACATTAAGCTCCAATTTATGAAATCGAGGCACGGAGAGAAAATCCACACGAAATAACTATAATGGACTTCTGGTGTACCCTACGTCATTTCAAGGTGCATTTGGAATAATTCCGAGCAGGTGTGAAACATTCCAGAACGACGGGTACCCAGAGCTCCACTTTATGAAATCGAAGCATGGAGGGAAAATGAACATCAAACTGCCATAATGGACTTCTGGTGTACCCTACCTCATTTCTAGGTGCATTTGGAATCTTTCCGAGCCGGTGTGAAACTTTCCAGAACGACGCGTACACTGAGCTCCAATTTATGAAATCGAGGCACTGAAAAAAAATGAAAACCAAACACCAATAATGGACTTCTAGTGTGCCCTACATCATTTCTAGGTGCATTTGGAATAATTCTGAGCAGGTGTAAAGCTTTGCAGAGTGACGGGAACCCGGAGCTCCACATTATGAAATCGAGGCATGGAAAAAAAATCAATGCAAACTACCAAGATGGACTTCTGGTGTGCCCTATGTCATTTCTAGGTGCATTTGGAATAATTCTCTTGTCTAGTTGTGGCTGATGAACTTCTCTTGGATTAGTAGTCCATTCCAGTTGATGAAATTCTTTGAGAAAGGTTGTTGTGTTACTATTGCTTTAAGTGGTCCCGTAAAGCAATCTTTGTTTTCCCAGCCAATGAGTTATTCTTGCGACTGGTGAACTTGGTTGATTGTCAAGTTTGACCTTTATATTGGAGTTTTGTCTTTTCTCATTGGAAAGCATGACCCACTTATTTGCTTGATGTTTTGGTTAGGAATTTGTCCTTTGGCAAATCCTTTAGTACATGGAGGCTTTAACTCAATGTATCTCTCTCGGGTATTTTGAGTGATGAAGATTAATGGATGTCTTTTATGAAAGAAGATTTTAAACATTTTAGTGTTGTGTTGTCTTGGTTAAGTGAGCGGTTAAAACCAAAGCAATTAATGGATATGATATGGGTTATCAGGTTAGGTCTGCAGTGTGTGCATGATCGATCCTAACTAAGATCCTCGAAAGGAAAGTGGATTAATTTGAAAGTGTCGTGTAGTAGTCCTTGATGAACTGTGGTTGAGGGTATGGCTATACCTAAATGAAGTTAAAGGAGATTATTAAGAAGTGTGGAATATTGACAAACTGGTTTGACCACTAAAATTGCTTAGTTTCCTATCCTGGTTGGATTATTTAGTCTCAATGGATGAAATCAACTGTGTGGAAAGGGAAAGTTGAGGAGGAGATGCTGGATTATTGCTTAAGTGGATATTAATCCGAGAATTATGGATATGTGGTGAACATATATAGTTATTAGATCTACATGTTTCTTACTAAGATTAAATGTTGAATTTGCCAACAAAAGATTGAAGGAGTAGAAACTAGCGGATATAGAATAATATGGGAAGAGTTCTGGATAGCTCTTCTATAAAGAACGATGTGATGAATTTGGTTGTAGAGTTGCTGGGACTCTTAAATGATGGTAGATTTCGATTCTTGAAGTTTTATTACGATTGTGTACCAAATTATGAATGTGAGGTAGAACGGCTGAATATGTGCTTGTAATTGTTCATGAGATTTGGCAAGGAAAGTAGGTAACATATAGATTTCATGATGAAGCCAGTTGATAGCAACAATGGTTGAAGCGCAACCGTGGTGTGTTGACATGTGGTGTTGAGCATCAATAAGAGTTGAACTGATGTGATTTAGTAGATGGCTTACGCTGACATGGTTGTGAAATAGTCGGATAACAAAGACGCTTATGACTTAAAGGGTTTTTGGTTTTAACCTTTAATTTGTGCGAGTTTTCCTTTAAAATAAAGTAGTTGTTGTAGTGAGAGTATAAGATTTTGGTATACACTCATTTGAGGATGAGATGATAAAGGGGTATGTAACATTTTGGTGGGCCTTTGGGGGCTTAATAAAGGAAGAGTTGACGATAACGAGTCGTGTTAAGGGTAGATTATTCTTGATGTTAGTAAGATGTCCACAAGAGATTCTAACTCGTCATAGTGGTGATGATTCTTCTAGAAAGAAAGTAAGTTAATTGCCATTTATATTATCAGTTAAATGAAATGTTTGGAGTTTTGTATTCGTGGTCTTTTCGGAGTTCATGATTTATGTAGTAGATGGAGTTAATTGAGCAATGTGACGTATGGAAAGGTTCTGTTGGATTCCAATGTGGCTAATATGATTCGGTTTTAAAGGCATTTATGGTTTGGGTTCGCAAGTAATGTTGTAATCAAAGAAAATTGCCTTCTTTGTTAACGGAAAATGTGTACCATAGGTATTTGAGGTTGGACGTCTAGTGTGCCCTACGTCATTTCTAGGTGCATTTGGAATAATTCTGAGTAGGTGTAAAATTTTGCAGAGCGACGGGTACCCGGAGCTCCACATTATGAAATCGAGGCACGGCAAGAAAATCAATGCAAACACCCAAAATAGACTTATGGTGTACCCCATGTCATTTCTAGGTGCATTTGGAATAATTTCGAGCAGGTGTGAAACTTTTTCAAGCAGCAGATCCACAGCTCTACTTTACGAAATCGACGCACAGAAAGACAATCAATACGAAACACCCAAAATAGACTTCTAGTGTGACCTACCTCATTTGTAGGTGCATTTGGAATCTTTCCGAGCCGGTGTGAAACTTTCCAGAACGACGGGTACCCAGAGCTCTACTGTATGAAATCGAGGCATGGAAAGAAAATGAACATCAAACTCCCATAACGAACTTCTAGTGTGCCTTACCGCATTTCTAGTTGCATTTGGAATCTTTCCGAGACGGTGTGAAACTTTCCAGAACGACACGTACCCTGAGCTCCAATTTATGAAATTGAGGCACGGAAAGAAAATCAAAACCAAACACCCATAACGGACTTCTAGTGTGCCCTACCTCATTTCTAGGTGCATTTGGAATCTTTCCGAGCTAGTGTGAAACTTTCCAGAACGACGCGTACCCTGAGCTCCAATTTATGAAATCGAGCCACGGAAAGAAAATCGAAACCAAACTCCCAAATGGACTTCTCGTGTGCCCTACGTCATTTCTAGGTGCATTTGCAATAATTCTGAGTAGGTGTAAAACTTTGTAGAGCGACGGGTACCCAGAGCTCCACATAAGGAAACGAGGCACGGAAAGAAAATCAATGCAAACACCCAAAATGGACTTCTGGTGTGCCCTATGTCATTTTGAGGTGCATTTGGAATAATTCCGAGCGGGTGTGAAACTTTCTTTGAACAGCAGTATCCGAGCACCACTTACGTAAATCGAGGCACAGAAAGACAATCAATACGAAACACCTAAAATAGACTTCTAGTGTGCCCTACCTCATTTCTAGGTGCATTTGGAATCCTTCCGAGCCGGTGTTAAACTTTCCAAAACGACACGTACCCTAAGCTCCAATTTATGAAATCGAGGCACGGAAAGAAAATCCACACCAAATAACTATAATGGACTTCTGGTGTGCCCTACGTCATTTCTAGGTGCATTTGGAATAATTCCGAGCAAGTGTGAAACATTCCAGAACGACGGGTACCCAGAGCTCCACTGTATGAAATCGAGGCATGGAAAGAAAATAAACATCAAACTCCCATAACGGACTTCTAGTGTGCCCTACCTCATTTCTAGTTGCATTTGGAATCTTTCCGAGACGGTGTGAAACTTTCCAGAACGACGCGTACCCTGAGCTCCAATTTATGAAATTGAGGCACGGAAAGAAAATCAAAACCAAACACCCATAATGGACTTCTAGTGTGCCCTACGTCATTTCTAGGTGCATTCGGAACAATTCTGAGCGGGTGTAAAACTTTGCAGAGCGACGGGTACCCGGAGCTCCACATAATGAAATCGAGGCACGGAAACAAAATCAATGCAAACACCCAAAATGGACTTCTGGTGTGCCCTATGTCATTTTTAGGTGCATTTGGAATCATTAAAGCGGTGTGAAACTTTGTCAACCAGCGGTATCCAGAGCACCACTTTACGAAATCGAGGCACAGAAAGACGATCAATACGAAACACCCAAAATAGACTTCTAGTGTGCCCTACCTCATTTATAGATGCATTTGGAATCCTTCCGAGCCGGTGTGAAACTTTCGAGAACGACGCGTACCCTAAGCTCCAATTTATGAAATCAAGGCAGGGAAAGAAAATCCACACCAAATAACTATAATGGACTTCTGGTGTGCCCTACGTCATTTCTAGGTCCGTTTGGAATAATTCCGAGCAATTGTGAAACATTCCAGAACGACGGGTACCCAGAGCTCCACTGTATGAAATCGAGGCATGGAAAGAAAATGAACATCAAACTCCCATAACGGACTTCTAGTGTGCCCTACCTCATTTCTAGTTGCATGTGGAATCTTTCCGAGCCGGTGTGAAACTTTCCAAAATGACGCGTACCCTGAGCTCCAATTAATGAAATCGAGGCACGGAAAGAAAATCGAAACCAAACACCCATAATGGACTTCTAGTGTGCCCTACGTCATTTCTAGGTGCATTTGGAATAATTCGGAGTAGGTGTAAAACATTGCAGAGCGATGGGTACCCGGAGCTCCACATTATGAAATCGAGGCACGGAAAGAAAATCAATGCAAACACCCAAAATGGACTTCTGGTGTGCCCTATGTCATTTCTAGGTGCATTTGGAATAAGTCCGAAAGGTGTGTGAAACTTTGTCGAATCCAGCGATATCCAGAGCTCCACTTTACGAAATCAAAGCACAGAAAGACAATCAATATGAAACACCCAAAATAGACTTCTAGTGTGTCGTACCTCATTTGTAGGTGCATTTGGAATCCTTCCGAGCCGGTGTGAAACTTTCGTAATCCATCGCGTACCCTAAGCTCCAATTTATGAAATCGAGGCAGGGAAAGAAAATCCACACCAAATAACTATAATGGACTTCTGGTGTGCCCTACGTCATTTCTAGGTCCGTTTGGAATAATTCCGAGCAAGTGTGAAACATTCCAAAACGACGGGTACCCAGAGCTCCACTGTATGAAATCGAGGCATGGAAAGAAAATGAACATCAAACTCCCATAACGGACTTCTAGTGTGCCCTACCTCATTTCTAGTTGCATGTGGAATCTTTTCGAGCCGGTGTGAAACTTTCCAAAATGACGCCTACCCTGAGCTCCAATTAATGAAATCGAGCCACGGAAAGAAAATCGAAACCAAACTCCCATAATGGACTTCTAGTGTGCCCTACGTCATTTTCTAGGTGCATTTGGAATAATTCTGAGTAGGTGTAAAACTTTGCGAGTTTATTTCGGCACACTGAGCTCCACATTATGAAATCGAGGCACGGAAAGAAAATCAATGCAAACACCCAAAATGGACTTCTGGTGTGCCCTACGTCATTTCTAGGCGCATTTGGAATAATTCCGAGAAGGTGTGAAACCTTGCTGAACGACGGTATCTAGAGCTCCACTTTACGAAATAGAGGCACAGCAAGAAAAACAATACGAAACACCCAAAATAGACTTCTAGTGTGCCCTACCTCATTTCTAGGTGCATTTGGAATCTTTCCGAGCCGGTGTGAAACTTTCCAGAACGATGTGTACCCTAAGCTCCAATTTATGAAATCGAGGAATGGAAAGAAAATACACACCAAATAACTATAATGGACTTCTGGTGTGACCTACGTCATTTCTAGGTGCATTTGGAATAATTTCGAGCAAGTGTCAAACATTCCAGAACGACGGGTACCTAGAGCTCCACTGTAAGAAATCGAGGCATGGAAAGAAAATAACCATCAAACTAAAATAACGGACTTCTAGTGTGCCCTACCACATTTCTAGTTGCATGTGGAATCTTTCCGAGCCGGTGTGAAACTTTCCAGAACGACACGTACCCTAAGCTCCATTTTATGAAATCGACGCACGGAAAGAAAATCCACACCAAATAACTATAATGGACTTCTGGTGTGCCCTACCTCATTTCTAGGTGCATTTGGAATAATTACGAGCAAGTGTGAAACATTCAGAACGACGGGTACCTAGAGCTCCACTTTATAAAATCGAGGCATGGAAAGAAAATGAACATCAAACTCCCATAAGGGTCTTCTAGTGTAATATCCTAAAAATAATCCTCTTGGGGACCCGTGCGTAATTAGACGAAAGGGGATACGTAAAAACAGAATATTTTAGAATTTTAGGGGGGAGTTGGTTCATACCAGGATAAAAGAATCGTGAGAATAGTAGATTCTAAAAACCCTAAAGTCTTTTCTTTTTTCCTCGCGGCACCGCCGCCTTCTTCGTCGCTTAGCCGCTGCCGCCAAGACTCGCCGCCTTCCGGCCGCCGCGTGGGCATGGGCGCCTCGCCGAAAGTGCCATCGTGACCCGCAAAGAAGCGCGGAAGTCGAATTGCTTGCTCGGCCAAAGCCTCGCCAGCGTGGCCGATGCCTCTGGTTCTTTGAAATGCATGCGAATCGCTACTATTCTTCATTAGGTGAGTCTGCTATTCATAGTTAGTAGTAATTAGTTGTCCCGTGAGTTGTTTCTTTGCCCTACATTAATTAGTCAATGGTGATTATTTTATTTGGCGTTAGTAGCTAGCTGGTTGCACTGCCTTGATTATTTAATGGGCATTAGTATGTGGCTACGATTATTTAATGGGCATAGTAGCTGGCTACGATTATTTAATTGATATTAGTAGTTGACTAGTGCTACATGTTGGGAGTGTTACGGGAGAGATGAAATAGCTAATATGTATGCATCTGTAGCATTAGTAATTAATTAGAGTTGGCAATGTTGCATAGAAATGCATGCTTGAATAGTAAGGGTGAGTCAATTGGCTAGTAGTGCTGCATGTTTTATTAGCATGTTTCTAGTCGGGGAGATATCGAATAGTAGATTGGTTTTAGTCTGATGTTCTGTTGTACGATTTATTCGGGTACCTTAATGGCGAATTTTGGGAATATCATCTACTAGTTAATTGTAGATAATTTCGGTATCTTTCCATAGAGTATTTAATCATGTCGAGCGGATGAGTAATTTTCAAGTTATGAATTTAGTAAGGCTCGCTGTCCAGAAGATGACAGGTCGATCTTTTGGGATAAAAACGAGGGGTTAGATGATTTAATTAGAAGTCATGGTAATCTACAAAAAAAGGTGGAGAATTTTGTGCAGATTCAAGAATGGGTTGGTTTGCCATGATCGGACTTATGAGTCAAAAGTTACGCCCCTGTTTAGTATCAGGACAACAAGGGGTGACTGTTCGGTATTGGGGAAGTGTTGTGGATTTGAGGGACGTGTAGGAGCGATGTTAATTAATTGTTGTTCTTGTGATGCTGTAGCTTGTATTGAAATTTGAGTGTTTATTGTAGGAGAGACGTCGTGCTTGTTGCCATCTTCTAGCCAAACCGTGTGTCGCAACCAGTAAAGGCAAGTGCATGGTAGACAGCGATCAATGATTGATCACTGTATCTCTTTATCATTCATTACCATTATTGTTGTGCTTTTATTCTTATTTAATTGCAAACAATGGAATGGTATGACTATATTTTGTTGACGAACATGAGGAAAATTGGATATGATGAATATGTTGAAATTATGCATTTTTGCATTCATAAGCATCTTTGCATATGAGAAGTGATCATGATTGATCACAACTCCACGGGAGTGGAGGAGGTCCCCGATCCTTGAGGAGGAACGGGCTTTAGAGTGAACGTTGTCGCGAGCGTTCACTCATGCTATCCCAGATACGTGGAAGAAGTGCATGTGGACATGTAGAGTAGAGTTGCATTGAGATATGAGATGAATGTATGTGAAAACAAAGAGAAGAGAATGGCATGAGAATATTAATAGAAGGACATGGGATGATAATGAAGTTATTGAATACTGTTGTTTTATCGTTGTTCGTTGTTTATTGATGTATTTGCTGAGTTATGGACTCACCCTTGCTTCTTTGTTGTTTTTAGGGGATCATTGATGGCGCTACGATTGAGAGGGACTAGTGCACATGGGATAGTTTTATATTTTAGACACATGATTATTTGCCAAGAGAACCATTTGATTCATTATTGATGGACTACTTTTAGAACATGTTAGAGATTAAATAATCTTAGATGAATGTTTTGGACTAGTTTATTTGGTGCTGTTTTAGGCTTATTATCTTGATATGTCTCCCTCGCTTATTTATTCATGCCTGTCAAGTCTTTATTCATGTTCTATTGTGATCCATGGATGTTTTATTAATGCTTTGGTTGCTGAAATTCCATAGTGTGTTAATGAATATTAGTTGAAAAGGTAGTTTAGTGGCATTCGTGCTCTCGGTGTTGAAATTTGGGGTGTTCTGATTAGTATCGTGAGAGCTTTAGGTCCGTGGTGAATAGATTAATGACTTAGGAAACCTAAAATTGATAAAATTTGTTTTATGGTTAGTAAAACAACTAAAATTTGCTAATGGTAAACTAATTTAAAATTTGACACACTAGTGCACAATAGGTTAGAGAGTGGGGCGAGTATCGCTTTTACGCTTCCGTTATGTTGTATACTGATGCATGATTTTATATTGACCTTTGAGCTTATTGTGTGTTATTGATTGTGGTTGATAGCTTTGCCGAGAGGTAGAGATCATTGTCGTGGCCATAGGCATGGCCAGGTTGTACCACCGTCCGTGGTATGGGATTAGTGAATAGTTTTTCTCGGGTAATTTAGTTACCGAGGTTGGTGATGAGTTCCTTGGGGAAGGTGTTGTCTTCCTTGAGTTTGTATTTGGTTTTCTGGTGGTAGTTTCTTGTGGTTGATGAACTTCCTTTGGATAGTGGTTACAATGCAGCTGATGGGTTTCCATTGGTCTTTATTAGTTCCATAAAGTGATTTTCTGGTCTTCCGACTGTTGATCTACTATTGTTTCTTGTGAATGTCATTAAATTGGTAAGATTGATCTTTTCACGAGGGTTCTGCCTTCCTTGTTGGGAAACAAGACTCATTTAGTTGCTTGGTATTTTGGATAACAAAAGTTTTCTTTTGCAAGTTCTTTAGCATGTGAAAGCTTTGACCCTATGTATTTCTTTTAGGCATTTTTGAGTGTTCAAGTTGAATGCCTCTCTTTTATGAAAGAAAGAGTTAGAACCACTTTAGTGGTGTCTTGTTATGATTAAGTGAGATGTTGTAATTAAAGAAATTAATAGATATGGTATGGGTTATCAAGTTGGGTCTGTAGCGTGGTGCATAATCGATCTTAACCAAGATCCTTGGAAGTGAAGTTGATTAATTTGATGTTGTCTTAGTATAATTACGTGATAAATAGTGACTAAGAGTATGCCCATACCTAATTGGAGTCAAAGGAGTTGTTAAGAAAGAAGTGTGGAATATTGATGAAATGGTTTGATCATTAAAATTGCTTAGTTTGCTAAACTTGTTGGATTGTTTAGTCTCAATGGATTAATCTAGCTGTGGGAAGGGAAAGTTGAGGAGATGCTAGATTATTGCCCTAGTGAATATTAATCTTGGAGTTGTCTTTTCTATAGATACTCGGTGATCATATATAGATGTTAGATATATATATTTCTTACCGTGATTAATTGTTGGATTTCTGTACAAAAGATTGAACGGATTGAGTATCGGTGGATCTAGAATTTATGGGAGAAGTTATGGATAGTTCTTCTATATAGAATAATGGGATGAATTTGGTTTTAGTATAGTTGAGACTTTTGGTTGATGGAAGATTTCGATTCTTGAAGTTTTAGTGTGATTTTCCACCAAATTATGAACATGAAGTGGAACGGTTGAATATGTGTTTGCAAATATTCATGTGACTTGGAAAGGAAAGTAGGTAGCATCGAGATTTTCATGATGGAGCCAGTTGATAGCAACAATGGTTGTAGTGTAATTATTGTATATTGAAGTTTGGTGTTGAGCATCACTAAAAGTTGAACCGATGGGATTTAATAGGTGACCTATGTTTACATGATGGTAGAATTGTCGAATAATAGTATGTCCTTAATGAAAAGGTTTTGGTATAACCTTTTAATTTGTATAGTTGATCTACTCAAGAATAAAGTTGTTGATGTAGTGAGGTTGTAAAGTTTTGGTGGACTCTCAATTTGAGGATAGGATGATAAAGTAGTATGAAACAATTTGGTGGATTTTTGGAGAGCTGTATAATGGAAGAGTAAACTATGACAATTTTTATTAATAGTGTATTATTCTGGATGTTAGTAAGATTGTTAGCAGTGGATTATGAGTGTGTTGTTGATTTTTATAGAAAGAAAGTAATTTGATCGTCATTCGTGGTATCGTTTAAATGAAATGTTTGGAGTTTTGCTTCGTGAACTTTTGGAGTTCATGATTTATTGGGTAGATGAAATTGGTTTGAGCAAGTGGCGTGTTGGAAAACTTAATTGGTTCTTAAGTGATTCTTGTAATTTGGTGCTAAGAGCGCTTCTTGTTTTAGGTGGCAAAGTAATGTTGTAATCAAAGAAAATTATTTTCTTTGTTAAAGGAAAGAGTGTAGCAGAAGTAGTTGAGGTTGGAGTTAAGTTTTGTAACTTGCAACTTATTGAAGTTCGTTTAACTTTTATGTCGTTGTTGCTTAAGAGTTTCTCGAGTTTCTAAAGTAATACTTTATTCTTATTGGTTGATGTTTGATATTCTCTTCTTGTGGGACTTATGCCCTCAACTATGGTCTCCTCTTATGCTTTTCTGAGATCATTGTTATTTGACTATTTCTCTTGGTCTTGTGTTTACTGTGAAAGGTAAACGTTTTTCTGTGTGTTGAAAATTATTTTTATTTGCCAATTCTTTGAAAAAGGAATAATCGATTTATTTTACAAAACCTTATATAGTATATAGTGGTAACTGGTTAGTAGTTGTCAAGAATACGATGTTGTGAGACTTTGGGTTGCAAGTTAATTGAGGTGCTTTGGAGGATGAATTGATTTCGTGATATAAATCTTGTAAAGATTTAGATCTAAAAGGAATGATGATCGTTGGGGCAAAACTGATTATGTTGTAACAACTAGTAGAACCTCTGAAGAAAGTGTAATCCAATAACCTTTGTTCATATTGGTGGAATATTGAGATATTCAAAAGTTTGAATCTTGGTCAATTAGTTAGAGTATTGCGAATGTGTATGTTATGGTCGTATGGGTGAAATAGAATGGTGTGGTTTAGTGAGTTCAAGATTGGTGAAGCTAAGCGCTTTAGGCGGTTACTTGATTAGTGAGGAATGTTGATATTAATGACTAAGAATATTGTTTGGATTGTGGGAAATTTTTTTTAGTCATCGGATCTGAGAATTTCCTATCAAGTATACCAGAAGTTCATTGTAAGAGTCTTAGAGGTTGAATCTGAGCTTTACATTTTTATGCTAGCATCTTGGTTACCTAAGATTAGGTTCTGAGAGTTGTGGTGATCTTTGTTAGAATCCTTTGGATATAGTAAATGAATGTGTGTGTGTGCTGTGAATTTTAAGTTGATTATTCTTAAAGGATTGAGGTGATGTGATTGTGGATGAAATCTATATTGAGGTGTGTTGGGAATTATTTATCAAAGTAATTCATTTGGTACATAAGTTGGCTAGAGCATGTTATTGTGGATTAGTAGAGTCTCTCTACATGAGTGTGGTTGTTGCTTTCTGGTTGAGCAACGCTTTGAGGTTGTCGGTTAAGAGGAAGGAGTAGCGTGATACTTTTGGAATCCCATGATTTAAACGAAAGTTTATTCCAAAAATAAGGATTGAGGAAAAAGAATGTTTTCTTGGGTAGTAGAATGCTCTCTTGATTCTTGTTCGAGCTGTGGGTTATGATAGGTGTCATTTGCTATTTGAGTTGGCTTTATGTTGGCATGTGTGGTTCTTTCCGGTTCAGAAAGAATAAAGAAAAAGATTGATTTGGGGCATTCGAGTGATTTTTCCTTTGGCTTACGTGGTGTTTATTTGCAAATTGTCTACTTGAAAAGTGGAAAGGTCCTCGAGATGAATCTTCTATTTTGGAATTGACTCTTTTGGTGGGGGCTTGGTAGTGCTTGATTACGATGATAATCCTTTATTTTTCAGTTGGGTTCTGTTTGCGAAATAGTTTGTTTAAAACGAGTTCTGTTATGTGTTCCCGGTTAATAGTTGTGCTCCTTGTTAAGGTGAAGAAATCGATTGAGACATGAAACAAGACTTCCATGTGTTATCCAGAGCTCCACTTTACGAAATCGACGCACAGAAAGACAATCAATACGAAACACCCAAAATTGACTTCTAGTGTGACCTACGTCATTTGTAGGTGCATTCGGAATCCTTCCGAGCCGGTGTGAAACTTTCCAGATCGACGGGTACCCAGAGCTCTACTGTATGAAATCGAGGCATGGAAAGAAAATGAACATCAAACTCCCATAACGAACTTCTAGTGTGCTCTACCTCATTTCTAGTTGCATTTGGAATCTTTCTGAGCTGGTGTGAAACTTTCCAGAACGACGCTTACCCTGAGCTCCAATTTATGAAATCGAGGCACGGAAAGAAAATCAAAACCAAACACCCATAATGGACTTCTAGTGTGCCCTACGTGATTTCTAGGTGCATTTGCAATAATTTTGAGCAGGTGTAAAACTTTGCAGAGCGACGGGTACCGGGAGCTCCACATTATGAAATCGAGGCACGGAAAGAAAATGAAGGGAAACACCCAAAATGGACTTCTGGTGTGCCCTATGTCATTTCTAGGTGTATTTGGAATAATTCTGAGCAGATGTGAAACTTTCTCGAACAGCGGTATCCAGAGCTCCACTTTACTTAAATCGAGGCACGTAAAGACAATCAAGACGTAAACACCCAAAATAGACTTCTAGTGTGCCCTACCTCATTTCTAGGTGCGTTTCGAATCCTTCCGAGCCGGTGTGAAACTTTCGTGAATCCACGCGCACCTAAGCTCCAATTTATGAAATCGAGGCACGGAAAGAAAATCCACACGAAGTAACTATAATGGACTTCTGGTGTGCCCTACGTCATTTCAAGGTGCATTTGGAATAATTCCGAGCAAGTGTGTAACATTCCAGAACGACGGGTGCCCAGAGCTCCGCATTATGAAATCGAGGCATGGAAGGAAAATGAACATCAAACTCCCATAATGGACTTCTAGTGTGCCCTACCTCATTTCTAGGTTCATTTGGAATCTTTCCGAGCCAGTGTGAAACTTTCCGAAACGACGCGTATTCTGAGCTCCAATTTATGAAATCGAGGCACGGAAAGAAAATCGAAACCAAACACCCATAATGGACTTCTAGTGTGCCCAACGTCATTTCTAGGTGCATTTGGAATAATTCTGAGCAGGTGTAAAACTTTGTAGAGCGACGGGTACCCGGAGCTCCATATAATGAAATCGAGGTACGAAAAGAAAATAAGTGCAAACACCCAAAATGGACTTCTGGTGTGCCCTATGTCATTTCTAGGTGCATTTGGAATAATTCCAGCGGTGTGAAACTTTCTTCAACGCGGTATCGAGCTCCACTTTACGAAATCGAGGTACAGAAGGACAATCAATACGAAACACCCAAAATAGACTTTTAGTGTGCCCTACCTCATTTCTTGGTGCATTTGGAATACTTCCGAGCCGGTGTGAAACTTTCCAGAACGACGCGTACCCGAAGCTCCAATTTATGAAATCGAGGCACAGAATGAAAATCCACACCAAATAACTATAATGGACTTCTGGTGTGCCCTATATCATTCATAGGTGCATTCGAAATAATTCCGAGCAAGTGTGAAACATTCCAGAACGACGGGTACCCAGAGCTCCATTTATAAAATCGAGGCAAGGAAAGAAAATGAACATCAAACTCTCATAATGGACTTCTAGTGTGCCCTACCTCATTTCTAGGTGCATTTGGAATCTTTCCGAGCCGGTGTGAAACTTTCCAGAATGACGCGTACCCTGAGCTCCAATTTATGAAATCGAGGCACGGAAATAAAATCAAAACCAAACACCCATAATGGACTTCTAGTGTGCCCTACGTCATTTCTAGGTGCATTTGGAATAATTCTGAGTAGGTGTAAACTGCGGCAGAGGACGGCACCCGAGCTCCACATTATGAAATGGAGGCACGGAAAGAAAATCAATGCAAACAACCAAAATGGACTCTGCTGTGCCCTATGTCATTTCTAGGTGCATTTGGAATAATTCCGAGCAGGTGTGAAACCTTGCTGAATGACGGTATCCAGAGCTCCACTTTACGAAATCGAGGCACAAAAAGATAATCAATACGAAACACCCAAAATAGACTTCTAGTGTGCCCTACCTCATTTCTAGATGTATTTGGAATCCTTCCGAGCCGGTGTGAAACTTTCCAGAACGACGTGTACCCTAAGCTCCATTTTATGAAATCGAGGCACGGAAACAAAATCCACACGAAATAACTATAATGAACTTCTGGTGTGCCCTACGTCATTTCAAGGTGCGTTTGGAATAATTCCGAGCAAGTGTGTAACATTCCAGAACGACGGGTACCCAGAGCTCCACTTTATGAAATCGAGGCATGGATAGAAAATGAACATCAAACTCCCATAATGGACTTCTAGTGTGCCCTACCTCATTTCTAGGTGCATTTGGAATCTTTCCGAGCCGGTGTGAAACTTTCCAGAACGACGCGTATCCTGAGCTCCAATTTATGAAATCGTGGCACGGAAAGAAAATCAAATCCAAACACCCATAATGGACTTCTAGTGTGCCCTACGTCATTTCTAGGTGCATTTGTTGTAATTCTGAGCAGATGTAAAACTTTGCAGAGCGACGGGTACCCGGAGCACCATATTATGCAATCGAGATACGAAAAAAAAATCAATGCAAACACCCAAAATGGACTTCTGGTGTGCCCTATGTCATTTCTAGGTGCATTTGGAATAATTCCGAGCAGGTGTGAAAGTTTGCTGAACGACGGTATCCAGAGCTCCACTTTACGAAATCGAGGCACAGAAAGACAATCAACACGAAAGACCCAAAATAGACTTCTAGTGTGCCCTACCTCATTTCTAGGTGCATTTGGAATGCTTCCGAGCCGGTGTGAAACTTTCGAATCCACGTGCACCTAAGCTCCAATTTATGAAATCGAGGCACGGAATGAAAATCCACACCAAATAACTATAATAGACTTCTGGTGTGCCCTACGTCATTCATAGGTGCATTTGAAATAATTCCGAGCAAGTGTGAAATATTCTAGAACGACGGGTACCTAGAGCTCCACTTTATAAAATCGAGGCATGGAAAGAAAATGAACATCAAACTCCCATAATGGACTTCTAGTGTACCCTACCTTATTTCTAGGTGTATTTAGAATCTTTCCGAGCCGGTGTGAAACTTTCCAGAACGACGCGTACCCTGAGCTCTAATTTATGAAATCAAGGCACGTAAAGAAAATCGAAACGAAACACCCATAATGGACTTCTAGTGCGCCCTACGTCATTTCTAGGTGAATTTGGAATAATTATGAGCAGGTGTAAAACTTTGCAGAGCGACGGATACCCGGAGCTCCACATTATGAAATCGAGGCATGGAAAGAAAAGAAATGCAAACACCCAAAATGGACTTCTGGTGTGCCCTATGTCATTTCTAGATGCATTTGGAATAATTCCGAGTAGGTGTGAAACTTTGCTGAACGACGGTATCCAGAGCTCCACTTTATGAAATCGAGACCCAGAAAGACAATCAATACGAAACACCCAAAATAGACTTCTATCTTTTCATCCTTTGAGACTAGCTTTTGATAATTGCATTAAGGGCTGCTCTTGGCATTAGTTTACACTTCTGAAATTTTTGAGACATGCAAATCAAAGGGTGAATCAAAACTTTCGTTCGACCATTGCAATAGAAGAGAGAAAAAGGCAGCCGACTTGAAGAAAAAGCCACGGCTTAAAAAAAAGTAAAAACAAACAAAAAAAAAGAGACAAACCCGCAAATACCAATACCAACTTTTCCTGTCGGTTGCCATAGCCGAAGGAGGAAGAGTTTGTTCTTGCGATTTTGAGGAAGAAAAGACAAAAGACAAAAGGAGTCGGCGAATTTGGGAAGAGTAAACCCTAGTCCATAATTTCAGATTGTGTCTCTAATCTCTTTGAGCAATCTTGTGCCCTTATATTCATAATCATTGCAATTGGCTAGCGTCTCTCCTAGTACTTGGTGCAAAACGAGCTTGTGCATCACAATTTCCGATTGCTTCTCACTAGCTCATTCCTTTGTTTGCATTAAGTCACATTTATCTTTATGTGCGCTCATACACTTCTCTTAAACCTTTTGGATGAGCACATAGGCAAAATACTCTAGCTTGGATCATTACTTAGTTTTACAATATCTTGAATATCGGTTTGCATAGGATATACAATTACCTTCCAAGCTCCACCTACACCCGCTTGTGTACTCCTTGCTCTTGGTTACGCTCATACATTACTGGGTTGAGGTCGTTCATGGTCACAAGTGTCAATTTGCCGTCCTTGATTCACTTTGGAGCAGTAAGCTTGCCTTGTGTTCGTGATGATGAGTTGAGCGAGAGAGAAATTTTTGTTTTACTAACTGGATATAATCTCGCTTGCTATTTGTGAGTTGTTGCCATGTCGTCACGAGAAGGGTCCACCTAATCCAAAAACACCGGTTACGTGGACGGAGTACACACGCTTGCACGAAATGCTACAAAAGAAACTTCATAATCGTGATACTAGTATGCACGATGAGCTCGGGGAAGTTAAGATTGGATTGAACAACCTCGGGGAGGAGGTTACGCAGCTGCGTACGGACATCAACAACAACTTCTTGGAGCTACGCGCCATGTTCAACCACTCCAACGTGCACTATCGTCGACACGATGACACTGAGGATTTTGTTGATAAACCCAAATTTCCTATCTCTTTATTTTCAGGTAGTACAAATGTGGAATAATACCTCACTTGGGAGCTGCAAATTGATACGCTATTTCGGATGCACAACTATTCCAATGAGAGGAAGCTCGACTTGCGCCCAATAGTTTGATCGATTATGCCACACATTGGTGGGAGCGGTTTGTTAAAGCGTATGGAACGCCATGAATTGCCGCTTATCACCGGGAGCAGATGAAGCAAGATTTTCGCACGCTTTGTACCTCGCCACTACAAGCGCCCGAGTTGATAGGTTGTGAGAGCTGCGACACGATTTGAAGTCCACTAGTGTGTCACATGAGAAGGCGGCCGAGCATGGGACTTTTCCTTCGTCCCAGCTTCATGTAGTGCTGCCCCATTGCTTCATGAAGAGATTGTGGTTCTTTGGTAATTGCTCCATTGATGACCCACAATCTTTGGGCGATGCGATGTATCCAAACCCATGTGAAAATGAGAGCCACATAGCCAAATTGAGTGAGAATGATAAAGAGAGTGAGCTATGTGATTCCACCATATGTGAGGTTGAGAGCATCTCAATTGAGTGTGAGAGAGATACATCGACAGAAAAGAGGGAAGTAGATGATAGCCAAACTGAGGTTATTGCTGACATTAACGATTTACTCTTTGGTGTTGTTTCTCATATTGTGCAGGTTGATATTAAAGAAGAGGAGTTGAATGTTCAACAACCAGCACCGTTGAAAGTAAACGACGAGGAGATAACTACGGTTGGGAATGGAGTGCTTGCTGTCCCGTGGTTTCATGATGATGATTTGATATCTACAACACCTACAACAACTGAGGAGGACGTTAAAGGTAACAATCATGGTGTTGAATTGAATCCTCATCAAGAAGAGGTACGTACGAGTGAGAACTCTAGTGTTCCTTTGAATATTCCATATTCTGAAATATCTATGCTCAATTTGCATAATGTGGAATTGATTACTCGAAAGGAAGTTCTTACTAGAATATCTCTTGATGATTCTTTTTACTATATCATGTTCGATGTTCCTAGAGAGCTATCTAGTGTGCTTGAGAACCTTGCTGAAGTTTCATGTTTAAAATCACTAGTTAATACTTATGCCTACACATATATGTTCAATTTGATTGGAAATTATGGTGTAGATGACTAGTTCTATGTTTGTCGCATAAGCATTACCTGTGATGGTCACTTTGGGATCGATTTCAATACAAGTGCCTATTGTTTAGAATACAACATGATGCCTACTTGTTTATCTATTACATGTATAACTAATCCAAGTAGCACAGTTGAAGCATGGAAAGGTATCAATTGGTTTTTACCCACTTTACTTGAATTTCATGTTGGGAAGGTGAAATTTCATCATATGAGTCAATTATGTAATTTGAAATATGATTTCGAGCTATCAATTGTGCAAAACAACAAGAAGAACACAATAATTGATTCATACATATACCATGTATATACGTTGTTTTCTTTGTCTAGCACATTTCCAGGCTATCAAAAGCCGATGACTGCTTTTTTTGAAGAAAGGGAGGATGATGTGGACATCCTTACCTACACTGTTCCATCTAGTGTTTTCAATTCAACAAGTATCTCAGAACAACATGAGCTTACTAAAAGAGTTGAAGAACAAGAGAAGCTTGTGGGTGAAGCTTGTGCAAAGAAGCTTAACCAAAAGGTGAATCTGTTCCATTAATTTCCTTTAAGTTTAATTGAGAATATTATACTACCTAATAGCGGGTCATTGCTTATTGTTAGGTTTGAAGGAGATGCTTCATGTGAATATCAAGAACACGATGCTTCTCGGGGTGTTTTGATGCTCACAAAAATAGCATGCAGCCTGTGGGACGCATGGAAGGTATGGGTTCATGACTATCTTCGCAGCAACTCGGAAGGATCTAGCATGAATAATATATATATTTGGAAAGCTTATCAAGTCTACTTTCCAACGGATCAAGCGGCATGTGATTTGGAGCTTTCTATAAAAAGTTATGGCTATTCGAGTGCATGCTGCACATTCAGACCGATCAACGCGCGAGAGTTGTCAAAGTTGATGATTCCGCGGCTTGTACGACATCTTGGGAAGATATCCAGCTTTGCCATGACTTTCCAAAGGCTTACAAGAGTCCCTTTCTCAAGTTTTACACGGATTCAAGTCGTTTCAATTAATGAAATTGAAGTTAGGAAAGTTTGGATTCAATTCGGATTCGGAATCAGCATCAAAATCGGATTCGGAATCAGCAGTACAGTCCGGATTAAAAAGGTCATAACTTTCACAAACCGAGTCCGATTTGGGTGTTCTTGTACTTGTTGGAAAGCTAACTTCAAGCCCGATCCAACGGATGCTCGCTCAGCCTCAGATTCACCACGAATCATAAGATATGTCCGAAACAATGTGATGGTTGTAAACTCAGAGTTTCCTTTTTTTGTTTTAGATTGTGTCCGACTTGGATTAGGAGTTCTACTTCCGAAATAGAGTAGGAGTAGGGCCTCTTGGCCAGCCAGCCATAAGGTGGAGAAGGGCACTATATATTGAGGTGTAGACCCCCATTGTATCGCAAGACCAGTTTATGCATAAGAATTGAAACATAGCTATTGCTTGTTCTTTCTAACCCAGAGTTCATGCGAGGACTTTGAGAGAGGACTAGGCGATCCATTGATTCGTTCTGCAATTCAAGGTCAAGCCGTCGTTCCATTGGGAATTGGGGACTTAGCGATCATCGTTTGTGGTCTCGCGACGATCATGTATCCGGTGTGTTTTGGGCGTATTCCAAAGAGTTGAGGGTTCGTGCATTGGCGCGAGTGTTTAGCTAGTGACTTCCTCTACTTCGCATCATCTATCCACGGTTCCTCACCGAGAAGATCGGGCATCCCCCGTATCACGTACTGTGGGCACCACTTTATGAAATCGAGTCCGGAATGGTAATCAACACCGTACACCAATAATGGACTTCTAGTATGACCTACGTCATTTGTAGGTGCATTTGGAATAATTCCGAGCAGGTGTCAAACTTTCCAGAACGACGGGTACCCTAAGCTCCACTTTATGAAATCGAGGCATGGAAAAAAATCAATACAAACACCCAAAATGGACTTCTCGTTAGCCTTATGTCATTTCTAGGTGCATTTAAAATAATTATGAGAAGGTGTGAAACTTTCCAAAACAACGGGTATGCAGAGCTCCACTTTATGAAATCGAGGCATAGAAAGACAATCAATACCAAATACCCATAATGGACTTCTAGTGCGCCCTACCTAATTTATAGGTGCATTTGGAATCCTTCCCAGCCGATGTGAAACTTTCAAGAACGACGCGTACCGTAAGCTCCACTTTAGAATAATTCCGAGTAGGTGTCCAAATTTCCAGAACGACGGGTACCCTAAGGTCCACTTTATGAAATCGGGGCACAGAAAAAAAATCAATACAAACACCCAAAATGGATTTCTCGTTAGCCCTACATCATTTCTAGATGCATTTTGAATAATTCTGAGCTGGTGTGAAACTTTCCAGAACGACGGGTATCCAAAGCTCCACTTTATGAAATCGAGGCACAAAAGGACAATCAATACCAAACACCCATAACGGACTTGTAGTGCGCACTACCTATTTTCTAAGTGTATTTGGAATCCTTCTGTGCCAGAGTCAAACTTTCAAAAACGACGCGTACCGTAAGCTCCACTTTATGAAATTGTGGCACGGAAAGAAAATCAATACCAAACGCCCATAATGGACTTCTGGTGTGCCCTACGACATTTCTAGGTGCATTGAGATTCCTTCCGAGCAGGTGTGAAATTTTGCAGAATGACGTGTAACCTGAGCTCCACTTTTTGAAATCGAGGCACAGAATGAAAATCAATACCGTACACCCATAATGGACTTCTAGTGTGCCCTACGTCGTTTCTAGGAGCATTTGGAACAATTCCGAGTAGGTGCGAAACTTTCCAGAACGACAGGTACTAATATCCTCTTATGGTGCATTAGGAACAGGTAGAGGGGTATACAAACTGTGTGGATTCATCGCTGCACATACCTCTCCACGTCTTGCCTCATCTTAGGCTAATAAAAGTGATTGCTCAGCATAGACAACGTCTTCTCACATCCAAAATGTCCCATCAATCCACCTGCATGTGATTCCTGCAATAATAGCAAACGCACAGAGGATTCTGGAACGCATGATTTGTTAGTGCGATAGTGCTAAAATCCTTCACAAAGCGCTGATAAAAACCAGCATGACCATGAAAGCTCCTAATCTGACTTACGTTCACAAGAGTTGGCCAATTTTTAATCGCTTCAATTTTAGACTCATCTACTTCAACTCCTTGCGCAGAAACAACATAGCCCAAAAATATGACACGATCTTTGCAAAAAGTGCACTTTTCTAAGTTACCAAACAACCTAGCATCACGCAAAACTTGTAGAACTTGTCTAACATGCTCTATGTGTTCAGATTCAGTGCGACTGTAAATCAGAATATCATCAAAGTACACAACCACAAATTTACCAACCAAATGCCTTAAAACATGATTCATTAAGCGCATGAATGTACTAGGTGCATTAGTTAAACCAAATGGCATGACTAACCACTCATACAAACCAAATTTAATTTTAAGGCTGTTTTCCACTCATCTCCTTCATGCATCCAAATTTGATGGTAACCACTACGCAAAAGAACAACACCACTCAATTCGTCTAGCATATCATCTAAGTGAGGTATAGGATGACGATATCGAATAGTGATATTATTAATCGCTCGATAATCAAGGCACATACGCCATGAACCATCTTTCTTAGGAACTAAAATAACAGGATCAGCACAAGGGCTTAAGCTTTCACTTACGTACCCTTTGGAGAGAAGCTCTTGTACCTGTTTCTGAGTTTCCATTGTTTGCTCGGGGTTGGTGCGGTGCGGTGGTCGGTTTGGCAGCGACGCGCCTGGGATCAAGTCGATCTTATGTTCGATCCCGCGAATTGGTGGTAGCCTAGCTGGTACCTCCTCCGGAAAGACGTCAATGAATTCCTGCAAAACACAAATAACACCGCTAGGAAGAAAAGTGAAGTCGTTAGTCGAAAGCAATGTGTCTTTGTACAGCAGTACAAAGTGCACCAAATTGGGATCCTTGCATCTCTGATTTGGTGGCTAACATGACCAAATTCTTCTCTCCCTCACGTTGCTTGGTACCACTCAGATGGTTCTCTCGCTCTTTCGCACTCTCAACGTGCATCTCAATTTTCTGCATTGAAGAATTCACAATCTGTTGCGGTGTAAGCGGATTCCAGGTGACATCCATATTGTTCCATCGAAATGTATAGCAATTTGTACGCCCGTCGTGAACAGCGGAACGGACATATTGCCACGGCAGTCCCTCTAAAAATGGCCAACACCCTTGCACTTGTGGCAAATGATATCACGTGAACGTCCGGTCGACCCCATAGAAGAGGCTGCACTAGTAGCGAGCGTCGCAGGTCAGCGCACCGGTGTTGATGTACTCTCTGGCTTCTGACTTGCGGAACTACGCATTGCCGAATTGCTCCCGGCGGGAATGCTCTTGTTTGGCTAGCTCTTGGTATATGGTTGTCCCGGACTGGCTAAAGAACGTGAACGGGCAGCGAACCGTGCATCTTCAATTACTTGGTGCTCGGCTTCGCGTGCTTGGTGCAGCAACTCGATCATATCATTGTAGGGATGGTGATTGACAATGCGCTTGACAGCATAATTCATGCTAGCTAGAAATCTCGCCATTGTCTGCTCTTCATTCTCGCGGACATCTGCATGTATCATGATAGTCTCCATGTCCTTATGATATTCATCAATACATTTCATACCTTGTCACAGTCCGGTTAACTCCTCAAATAGTGAACGCTTGTAGTGGTGAGGTACAAAACGTGCCCGCAAATGCTGCTTCATCTACTCCCAAGTGACAATCGGCAACTCATGACGCTCCATGCGCTTACGAACAAACTGCTCCCACCAATGTGTGGCACAATCATCCAAGCCATTGGATGCAAGTAAGAGCATCTTCTCATTGGAATTCATCTGAAACAGCTTATCAACTTTTTGCTCCCAAGGTATTCTTCCACATCTGTACCACCTGAAAATATAGGAAAATTAAATTTGGGCTTAGCGACAAAATCCTCGGTGTCGTTGTGTCGACGGTGATGCATGTTGTTGCGGTGGTGGGGCTGTCGGTCGTTGTAGTCGTCGACGGGGAAGTTGTCATTTCCCCAGAGCTCGACCTCATCAGCCCAGCTACGAGGTGCACCGTGCACACCACCTTGGGCACCCAATGGTGCGGCCCCACCCAGGGCCCCGTGCTGCCCATCGTTGCCGCGGCCACGCCCTTGTGCTTGAGGACGTACCGCGGGTGCCACTCCAGTGTGTGGCGGCACCGCCATGCGACATGCCTGACGCTGTCGTCGCTCCGCGTCCACGCGAATAGCACGCTCGTCCTCGGTCTCATTGTGCAGAACGGTCGGACGACCATGCACACTCGCATCATCAGCTTGCGCAACCCCACGTAGATTGTCGTGTGTGAACATGGCACGCAGGTCCAGAAAATCAATGCAAACACCCAAAATGGACTTCTGGTGTGCCCTATGTCATTTCTAGGAGCATTTGGAATAATTCCGAGCAAGTGTGAAACATTCCAGAACGACGGGTACGCAGAGCTCCACTTTATGAAATCGAGGCATGGAAAGAAAATGAACATCAAACTCCCATAATGGACTTCTAGTGTGCCCTACCTCATTCGTGGGTGCATTTGGAATCTTTCCGAGCCGGTGTGAAACTTTCCAGAACGACGCGTGCCCTGAGCTCCAATTTATGAAATCGAGGCACGAAAAGAAAATCAAAACCAAACACCCATAATGGACTTCTAGTGTGCCCTACGTTATTTCTAGGTGCATTTGGAATAATTCCGAGCAGATGTGAAATTTTGCTAAACGACGGTATCCAGAGCTCCACTTTACGAAATAGACGCACAGAAAGACAATCAATACGAAACACGGAAAATAGACTTCTAGTGTGCCCTACCTCATTTCTAGGTGCATTTGGAATACTTCCGAGCCGGTGTGAAACTTTCCAGAACGACGCGTACCCTAAGCTCCAATTTATGAAATCGGGGCACGGAAAGAAAATACAGACCAAATAACTATAATGGACTTCTGGTGTGCCCTACGTCATTCATAGGTGTATTTGAAATAATTCCGAGCAAGTGTGAAACATTCCAGAACGACAGGTACCTAGAGCTCCACTTTATGAAACCGAGGCATGGAAAGGAAATGAACATCAAACTCCCATAATAGACTTCTAGTGTGCCCTACATCATTTCTTGGTGCATTTGGAATCTTTCCGAACCTGTGTGAAACTTTCCGGAACGACGCATACCCTGAGCTCCAATTTATGAAATCGAGGCACGAAAATAAAATCAAAACCAAACACCCATAATGGACTCCTAGTGTGCCCTACGTCATTTCTAGGTGCATTTGGAATAATTAAAGCAGTGTAAACTTTGCAGAGCGACGGCACCGAGCTCCACATTATGAAATCGAGGCACGGAAAGAAAATCAATACAAACACCCAAAATGGACTTCGGTGTGCCCTATATCATTTCTAGGTGCATTTGGAATAATTCGAAAGTGTGTGAAACTTTCTTTGAACAACGGTATCCGAGCTCCACTTTACGTAAATCGAGGCACGTAAATACAATCAATCTGAAACACCCAAAATAGACTTCTAGTGTGCCCTACCTCATTTCTAGGTGCATTTGGAATCTTTCCGAGCCGGTGTGAAACTTTCCGATCCACGCTGCACTCGAGCTACAATTTATGAAATCGAGGCACGGAAAGAAAATCAAATCCAAACACCAATAATGGACGTCTAGTGTGCCCTACGTCATTTCTAGGTGCATTTGGAATAATTCTGAGCAGGTGTAAAACTTTGTAGAGAGACGGGTACCCGGAGCTCCACATTATGAACTCGAGGTACGGAAAGAAAATCAATGCAAACACACAAAATGGACTTCTGGTGTGCCCTATGTCATTTCTAGGTGCATTTGGAATAATTCCGAGCAGGTGTGAAACTTTCTTTGAGCGTCAGTATTGAGCTCCACTTTACTTAAATCGCAAATCTGTAAAGACAATCAATACGAAACACCCAAAAATAGACTTCTAGTGTGCCCTATCTCATTTCTTGGTGCATTTCGAATCCTTCCGAGCTGGTGTGAAACTTTCCAGAACGACGCGTACCCTAAGCTCCAATTTATGAAATCGAGGCACGGAAAGAAAATCCACACCAAATAATTCCGAGCAGGTGTGAAACATTTCAGAACGACGGGTACCCAGAGCTCCACTTTATGAAATCGAGGCATGGAAAGAAAATGAACATCAAACTCCCATAAGGACTTCTAGTGTGCCCTACCTCATTTCTAGGTGCACTTGGAATCTTTCCGAGGCGGTGTGAAACTTTCCAGAACGACGCGTACCCTGAGCTCTAATTTATGAAATCAAGGCACGTAAAAAAATTCGACACGAAACACCCATAATGGACTTCTAGTGTGCCCTACGTCATTTCTAGGTGGATTTGGAATAATTCTGTGCAAGTGTAAAACTTTGCAGAGCGACGGGTACCCGGAGCTCCGCATTATGATATCGATGCACGGAAAGAAAATCTATACAAACACCGAAAATTGACTTCTGGTGTGCCCTTAGACTTCTGGTGTGCCCTATGTCATTTCTAGATGCATTTGGAATAATTCCGAGCATGTGTGAAACTTTGCTGAACGACGGTATCCAGAGCTCCACTTTATGAAATCGAGGCACAGAAAGGCAATCAATAGAAACACCCATAATAGACTTCTAGTGTGACCTACCTTATTTCTAGGTGCACTTGTAATACTTCCGAGCCGGTGTGAAACTTTCCAGAACGACGCGTGCCCTAAGCTCCAATTTATGAAATCGAGGCAGGGAAAGAAAATCCACACCAAATAACTATAATGGACTTCTGGTGTGCCCTACGTCATTTCTAGGTGCATTTGGAATAATTCCTTGCAAGTGTGAAACATTCCGAGCCACGGTACCAGAGCTCCATCAGATGAAATCGAGGCATGGAAAGAAAATGAACATCAAACTCCCATAACGGACTTCTAGTGTGCCCTACCTCATTTGTAGGTGCATTTGAAATCTTTCCGAGCCAGTGTGAAACTTTCCCGAACGACGTGTACCCTCAGCTCCAATTTATGAAATCGAGCCACGGAAAAAAAAAATCGAAACCAAACTCCCTTAATGGACGTCTAGTGTGCCCTACGTCATTTCTAGGTGCATTTGGAATAATTCTGAGTAGGTGTAAAACTTTGCAAAGTGACGGGTACCCGGAGCTCCACATCATGAAAACGAGGCACGGAAAGAAGATCAATGAAAACACCCAAAATGGACTTCTCGTGTGCCCTATGTCATTTCTTGCTTCATTTGGAATAATTCCGAGCAGGTGTGAAACTTTGCTGAACGACGGTATCTAGAGCTCCACTTTACGAAATCGAGGCACAAAAAGACAATCAATACGAAACACCCAAAATAGACTTCTAGTGTGCCCTACGTCATTTGTAGGTGCATTTGGAATCCTTCCGAGCCGGTGTGAAACTTTCCAGAACGACGCGTACCCAGAGCTCCATTGTATGAAATCGAGGCATGGAAAGAAAATGAACATCAAACTCTCATAACGGACTTCTAGTGTGCCCTACCTCATTTCTAGGTGCATTTGGAATTCAAACACCCAAAATGGATTTCTGGTGTGCCCTATGTCATTTCTAGGTGCATTTGGAATAATTCCGAGCATGTGTAAAACTCTGCTGAACGACGGTATCCAGAGCACCACTTTACGAAATCGAGGCACAGAAAGACGATCAATACGAAACACCCAAAATAGACTTCTTGTGTGCCCTACGTCATTTCTAGGTGCATTTGGAATCCTTCCGAGCCGGTGTGAAACTTTCCAGAACGACACGTACCCTAAGCTCCAATTTATGAAATCGAGGCACGGAAAGAAAATTCACACCAAATAACTATAATGGACTTCTGGTGTGCCCTACATCATTTCTAGGTGCATTTGGAATAATTCCGAGTAAGTGTGAAACATTCCAGAACAACGGGTACCCAGAGCTCCACTGTATGAAATCGAGGCATGGAAAGAAAATGAACATCAAACTCCCATAACGGACTTGTAGTGTTGCCCTACCTCATTTCTAGTTGCATTTAGAATCTTTCCGAGCCGGTGTGAAACTTTCCAGAACGACGCGTAGCATAAGCTCCAATTTATGAAATCGAGGCACGGAAAGAAAATCAAAACCAAGCACCCATAAGGATCCACCTAGTTGATTAGATGAATCCTGATTGTTGGCCCAATCTTTCACGGTACACTCGAAGATCAGTAGCAATCTCACAAACCAATTCGGTGAATTGAATTGTAAGAAAAACAATACACTCACAAACCAATCTAATAGATTGAATTGCAAGTAGTAGCCTTCGGTAAATAGTACTCCGAAGCAAGAGATAGATATCTTGATCGCGCTCTCAATCTTTCTCTCTCATTCTCTCCAACTCATATCACAACTCATGAACACACGATGTACGCCAAAACGGCTTTTCTGATTTTTATAATCTAAATCATAACTTGTCCACCTATATGGTGCGGCCATGGGGGGTTTATATATCCTCCCACGCAAGCACAAGACTTGGATGAATAGTATCCCGAATTGCTACAGTACTCGTGTCCGATTACTATTCACGTGAACAGTACCGAACCTAAAAATGCTTTCTTTATTTAGAATTTAAACTACTCTAGTTTTGGAATAAAAATATTAATCACCAATTGGTTGTCCGAATTGGATCGGCTGAACCAACCCACATGCCATGTTCTGGCGCCCTTCCATGCATGGCCAAGTCTCCTCTTGGTTTCCCGGTGTTGTGGGCTTTCCTTCTCTTAGCTTCTTGCGCGAACTTGTTCCATGCACTTGATGTTTCTTTTGACGCCAATGCAACCCTTGCTGCCCTGTCGAGATATGTCTTTCTTGACCGCCCGCATGTGCTAGGGTTTTATCTCGAGAGCACGTTCCCTCTCATTGGCCAGCATCCCTATCCACTTTATTGGCCTTCACAATGTTTGTTTTACCTTTTGTTGTAAAACAACACCAATTGCGCCAATTTGAGTGCTAGCATTAGTTTGCAATATAGGGATGCAAACCAATGCTTTGGTAGTAGTTATGGCCGTATCAGAGCTGGTGTGAAACTTTCCAGAACGACACGTACCCTAAGCTCCAATTTATGAAATCGAGGCACGGAAAGAAAATGAACATCAAACTCCCATAACGGACTTATAGTGTGCCCTACCACATTTCTAGTTGCATTTGGAATCTTTCCGACCGGTGTGAAACTTTCCAGAACGACGCGAACCCTAAGCTCCAATTTATGAAATCAAGGCACGGAAAGAAAATCAAAACCAAACACCCATAATGGACTTGTAGTGTGCCCTACGTCATTTCTAGGTGCATTCGGAATAATTCTGAGCAGGTGTAAAACTTTGCAGAGCGACGGGTACCAGGAGCTCCACATAATGAAATCGAGGCACGGAAAGAAAATCAATGCAAACACCCAAAATGGACTTCTGGTGGGCCCTATGTCATTTCTAGATGCATTTGGAATAATTCCGAGCAGGTGTGAAACTTTCTTTGAACAGCGGTATCCAGAGCTCCACTTTATCAAATCGAGGCACAGAAAGACATTCAATACGAAACACCCAAAATAGACTTCTAGTGTGCCCTACCTCATTTCTAGGTGCATTTGGAATACTTCCGAGCCGGTGTGAAACTTTCCAGACGACGCGTACCCTAAGCTCCAATTTATGAAATCGAGGCACGGAAAGAAAACACACACCAAATAACTATAATGGACTTCTGGTTTGCCCTACGTCATTTCTGGGTGCATTTGGAATAATTTCGAGCAAGTGTGAAACATTCGAGAACGACGGGTACCCACGGCTCCACTGTATGAAATCGAGGCATGGAAAGAAAATGTACATCAAACTCCCATAACGGACTTCTAGTGTGCCCTACCTCATTTCTCGGTGCATTTGGAATCTTTCCGAGCCGGTGTGAAAATTTCCAGAACGACGCGTACCCTGAGCTCCAATTTATGAAATCGAGCCACGGAAAAAAAGTCAAAGCCAAACTCCCATAATGGACCTCTAGTTTGATTGAGAGGTGGAACAAGAGTTCCGTGTACTATATGCATGTTGTGTGGTTCGGTACCAATGGGGAGGTTAGCCCAAGGTACATTGGCTTGTTTTCGCTTGTTGCCGTATCGCTAGGATCGTTTTTCTGTAATACTCCAACTTAGTCTAATGAAGGAAGCAGTGAAAAGAGAAAGTAGACTTTAGAGGAGGGAAAATCTGCAATTCTTTGGCAACTGGGCTTTGTGCTTTGGCCCAGAGGCCCATGAGGTGCCGGCCACTATTAAAAGGAGGGAGAAACCCTAGCCACCATCAGTAGCACGCACTGCCATGAAGGCTCCCTGCTGCTACAAGATTGCACACCCTCATCCTTGCACTCTGTTGCCCCCTCTTGGTGGTGCTCTCCCATTCTTTGTCGGTCAAGGAGAAAGGTGGAGGAGAGAGGAGAAGAAGAGGAGAGGAGCATCTAGCGGGGAAATCAGCGCACGCAGCGTGTCTCCAAGGGTAACGAATGTCGTTTTCATTGTTTGATTAGCCGTAGATGTGAATTCGATTAGAATTGATTGGGTCGAACTCGTCATTAAAGATTCAATTCTGCCCAAAGAGGTTGCGTGGGCAGTTTCGAGTTCTTTGAGGCCGAATTGGAGGTTTTCATCTCTTAGAGATATTTAGATAATATTCTTAGATTTTCGTGGCGCTAAGAACACCGAATCCGACGACGGATCAAAAGTTATGACAGTTTTAGTTTCTCTCGTCCGCACTCGACGCGATTGATCTGTCAAGTTGTCTCATAAACTATGATTATGATAATTGAATATTCAGCGTTTTCACCCAACTAGGTTATTGTAGAAATTTTTTTAACCTAAGCTCCAACTTATGAAATCGAGGCATGGAAAGAAAATCCACACCAAATAACTTTAATGGACTTCTGGTGTGCCCTACGTCATTTCTGGGTGCATTTGGAATAATTTCGAGCGAGTGTGAAACATTCCAGAACGACGGGTACCCAGAGCGCCACTTTATGAAATCGAGGCATGGAAACAAAATGAACATCAAACTCCCATAACGGACTTCTAGTGTGCCCTACCTAATTTCTAGTTGCATGTGGAATCTTTCCGAGCCGGTGTGAAACTTTCCAGAACGACGCGTACCATGAGCTCCAATTTATGAAATCGAGCCACGGAAAGAAAGTCGAAACCAAACTCCCATAATGGACGTCTAGTGTGCCCTACGTCATTTCTAGGTGCATTTGGAATAATTCGCAGTAGGTGTAAAACTTTGCAGAGCGACGGGTACCCGGAGCTCCACATTATGAAATCGAGGCACGGAAAGAAAATCAATGGAAACACCCAAATGGACTTCTGCTGTGCCCTATGTCATTTCAAGGTGCATTTGGAATAATTAGAAGCGGTGTGAAACTTTCTTTGACAGCGGTATCCAGAGCACCACTTTACTGAAATCGAGGCACAGAAAGACAATCAATACGAAACACCCAAAATAGACTTCTACTGTGCCCTACCTCATTTCTAGGTACATTTGGAATCCTTTCGAGCCGGTGTGAAACTTTCCAGAACGACACGTACCCTAAGCTCCAATTTATGAAATCGAGGCACCTTGAGAAGTGAGTTAGGGGTAATTTATCCCTTTGGGTTGTTTTGAGGGGGAGTTGGATCTTTTCTGATCTTTCTTTTTCTTTTGATCTTTTATTTGATCTTCTTTTGAACTTGTTGATCTTTTAGGTCTTTTGAGCTTTTCTTGCATCTCATTGTATCATATTGCATTCATATGAAAAATCCAAAAAGATGCATTGTAATATAAGCTTTTCTGCTTATCTTTTAGAATTGATGAAGCTTTGCTTATTACCCTTTGGAGCTTTAGTGTTTCAATTCTTGCTCAATGCCATGTCTAGTTCTTTGACTTGCTAGAATTATCATGCTTTCACATGTGTAGCTAAGTCTTTGCTGTATGAGCTAGAACTTGAAAAACAACTTGAACTAAGAAACTAGCAATTTGTGAATTGTTTAGCCGATTCTTGTAATTAGTGCTCCTTTTATGACATTGGCCTTGTCAAAATTGCTTTGTTAGCTCTTGAATCTAGCTTTGATCATTACTTGAGCTTTTTGTGTTCTTGAGAATCTAAAACTGCTCTTGTTAAAAAAAATTCAAACTTCAAGATTGTCTCATGCTTGAATTGTGCCAAACTGTTCTTACGAGACTGCATGTCAAAGACATGAACTTGGAGATAGTTTGATGATCCAGACGATCTCATGGGGACTGCTTGTCACAACTGACATGAACCTCAAGATTTGTCGCCCTGGAAGAAGCTTAGGAAGAGTTTGTGGATGGCTCCTAGTCTAGGTTCTTCTTCACTAAGATATATCTTTAATCAACTTTTGGTCGAAGCTTAGGATGACTTTGTGGATGGCTCCTAGTCCAGGATTTTGTCACTAAGTTAGACCATTAGTCAACTTCAATATTCATTGCAAATGAAATACAGTTGAAAAATGGGCGTTTGAGAAAATTCAGCAAAATGATTCAATTCAGGACCTATTTGTCTCTTAATGTGGTCATTGTTAGCTTTTGGATCTCACGTTGACATTTTGACATGGCCAGTATCATTTTAGGATCCCTGTTGATGAACTTGCTAGATTTGAAGCTTTGCTTAAAATGCTAAAACTCATTGCTTTATATTGAGCCTTCTTGCTTAGCTTTGTTATATATGTCTTATCATGATCCTGCTAGCACTGTTAGGCTTGATATGTTGTTTGTGCAACTTTAGAAATGCTAACTTGTTCTTTTGGGTAATCTCCAAAGCTTCTTGTATTCAAAAATTGAAAAATACAAAAAAATTTGAAGCCACTCCATTGCATTTCATGCATGCTCCATCTTATGCTTTTTCCTCATTCTGCATTTTTCATCTCTGGACGAGACGAAGGCGTGATTCCTTGATGACTCCATTGTCAAAGGGGGAGAAGATATGTTAAAAATGTGTAAAGGGGAGAAGATGTTTGAAAAAGGGGAGTTATGAAAAAGGGGGAGCTACTTGGAGAAAAATTGAAAAGTTGAGGATCATAGTGAGGGGGAGTTTCTTATTTGCATTCTTATGGTTTTATTGCTACTTCTATTGCAATTCTTGATCCTCACAATAATCCAAGGTCATATCGAACAATTGTTCTTTCATATGGACCTTAAGTGAGATTTTGATCCGTTTTTGGAAAATGAAGCTTTCTCGCTTTCTTTTGCTGTATCTCACTTGCTGATACTATTCTGGAGCCAAATTGGTCATTTCTTTTGCTTTTTCTTGCATTTGGACCAAGTTGTGCCTTTGTGCGAAAACGTCGAGTTTTTACTTTTCAAACCTCAAAATTTGCACTTGTGGGAAATTGCCAATGTGTTCATCAAAGGGGAGATTGTGGATATCATGGGGATATTTGCATGATCTTAGGATGATGTTACAATTGGCAATGTCGTTGGAATCATTCCGAGCCGGCGTGAAACTTTCCAGAACGACGCGTATCCTGAGCTCCAATTTATGAAATCGAGGCACGGAAAGAAAATCGAAACCAAACACCCATAATGGACTTCTAGTCTGCCCTACGTCATTTCTAGGTGCATTTGGAATAATTCTGAGCAAGTGTAAAACTTTGCAAAGCGACGGGTACCCGGAACTCCATATAATGAAATCGAGGTACGGAAAGAAAATCAAAGCAAACACCCAAAATGGACATCTGGTGATCCCTATGTCATTTCTAGGTGCATTTGGAAAAATTCCGAGCAGGTGTGAAACTTTGCTGAACGACGGGTACCCAAAGCTCTACTTTATGAAATCGAGGCTTGGAAAGAAAATGAATATCAAACTCCCATAATGGACTTCTAGTGAGCCCTACCTCATTTCTTGGTGCATTTGGAATCTTTCCGAGCCGGTGTGAAACTTTCCAGAACGACGCTTACCCTGAGCTCCACATAATGAAATCGAGGCACGGAAAGAAAATCAATGGAAACACCCAAAAAAACACCCAAAATGGACTTCTAGTGTGCCCTACGTCATTCATAGCTGTATTTGAAATAATTCTGAGCAAGTGTGAAACATTCCAGAACGACGGGTACCCAAAGCTCCACTTTATGAAATCGAGGCTTGGAAAGAAAATGAATATCAAACTCCCATAATGGACTTCTAGTGAGCCCTACCTCATTTCTTGGTGCATTTGGAATCTTTCCGAGCCGGTGTAAAACTTTCCAAAACGACGCTTACTCTGAGCTCCACATTATGAAATCGAGGCACGGAAAGAAAATCAATGGAAACACCCAAAATAGACTTTTGGTGTGCCCTATGTCATTTCTAGGTGCATTTGGAATAATTCCGAGCAGGTGTGAAACTTTGCTGAACGACGGTATCCAGACGTCCACTTTACAAAATCGAGGTACACAAAGACAATCAATACGAAACACCCAAAATAGACTTTTAGTGTGCCCTACCTCATTTCTAGGTGCATTTGGAATCCTTCCGAGATGGTTTGAAACTTTCCAAAACGACGCGTACCTAAGCTCCAATTTATGAAATCGAGGCACGGAATGAAAATCCACACCAAATAACTATAATGGACTTCTGGTGTGCCCTACGTCTTTCATAGGTGCATTTGAAATAATTCCGAGCAAGTGTGAAACATTCCAGAACGACGGGTACCCAGAGCTCCACTTTATAAAATCGAGGCATGGAAAGAAAATGAACATCAAACTCACATAATGGACTTCTAGTGTGCCCTACCTCATTTCTAGGTGCATTTGGAATCTTTCCGAGTCGGTGTGAAACTTTCCAGAACGACGCGTACCCTGAGCTCCAATTTATGAAATCAAGGCACGTAAAGAAAATCGAAACGAAACACCCATAATGGACTTCTAGTGTGCCCTACATCATTTCTAGGTGAATTTGGAATAATTCTGAGCAGGTGTAATACTTTGCAGAGCGACGGGTACCCGGAGCTCCACATTATGATATCGAGGCATGGAAAGAAAATCAATGCAAACACCCAAAATGGACTTCTGGTGTGCCCTTGGACTTCTGGTGTGCCCTATGTCATTTCTAGATGCATTTGGAATAATTAGAAGCGAGTGTGAAACTTTCTTTGAGCAGCGGTATCCAGAGCTCCACTTTATGAAATCAAGGCACAGAAAGACAATCAATACAAAACAGCCAAAATAGACTTCTAGTGTGCCCTACCTCATTTCTAGGTGCATTTGGAATCCTTCCGAGCTGGTGTGAAACTTTCCAGAACGACGCGTACCCTGAGCTGCAATAAATGAAATCGAGGCACGGAAAGAATATCAAAACCAAACACCCATAATCGACATCTAGTGTGCCCTACGTCATTTCTAGGTGCGTTTGCAACAATTCTGAGCAGGTGTAAAACTTTGGAGAGCGACGGGTACCCGGAGCTCCACATTATGAAATCGAGGCACGGAAAGAAAATCAATGCAAACACCCAAAATGGACTTCTGGTGTGCCCTATGTCATTTCTAGGTGCATTTGGAATAATTCCGAGCAGGTGTGAAACTGTGCTGAACGACGGTATCCAGATCTCCACTTTACGAAATCGAGGCACAGAAAGACAATCAAAACGAAAGACCCAAAATAGACTTCTACTGTGCCCTACCTCGTTTCTAGGTTCATTTGGAATCCTTCCGAGCCGGTGTGAAACTTTCCAGAACGACGCGTACCCTATGCTCCAATTTATGAACTCGAGGCACGGAAAGAATATCCACACGAAATAACTATAATGGATTTCTGGTGTGCCCTACGTCATTTCAAGGTGCATTTGGAATAATTCCGAGCAAGTGTGTAACATTCCAGAATGACGGGTACCCAGAGCTCCACTTTATGAAATCGAGGCATGGAAAGAAAATGAACATCAAACTCCCATAATGCACTTCTAGTGTGCCCTACCTCATTTCTAGGTGCATTTGCAATCCTTCCGAGCCGGTGTGAAACTTTCCAGAACGACGCATATCATGAGCTCCAATTTATGAAATCGAGGCACGGAAAGAAAATCGAAACCAAACACCCATAATGGACTTCTAGTGTGCCCTAGGTCATTGCTAGGTGCATTTGGAATAACTCTGAGCAGGTGTAAAACTTTGCAGAGCGACGGGTACCCGGAGCTCCATATAATGAAATCGAGGTACGGAAAGAAAATCAATGCAAACACCCAAAATGGACTTCTACTGTGCCCTACGTCATTTCTTGGTGCATTTGGAATAATTCTGAGCAGGTGTAAAACTTTGCAGAGCGACGGGTACCCGGAACTCCATATAATGAAATCGAGGTACGGAAAGAAAATCAATGCAAACACCCAAAATGGACTTCTGGTGTGCCCTATGTCATTTCTAGGTGCATTTGGAATAATTCCGAGTAGGTGTGAAACTTTGCTGAACGACGGTATCCAGACGTCCACTTTACAAAATAGAGGTACACAAAGACAATCAATACGAAACACCCAAAATATACTTTTAGTGTGCCCTACCTCATTTCTAGGTGCATTTGGAATCCTTCCGAGATGGTTTGAAACTTTCCACAACGACGCGTACCCTAAGCTCCAATTTATGAAATCGAGGCACGGAACGAAAATCCACACCAAATAACTATAATGGACTTCTGGTGTGCCCTACGTCATTCTAACACTCGTCGGAAGAGAATCGAAGGTAAGATCCTACTCGATGGTTCACAACGTTAACGAAAATTCCAAACTCTAGATCTCCCAGGTACTCACTTGGCACCATAACATATCAAAAGTTGCGTTCACCGCGTAGGGACCCGAAACGATCCTAGCGATACGCCAACAAGCGAAAACAAGCCAATGTACCTTGGGCTAACCTCCCCATTGGTACCGAACCACACAACATGCATATAGTACACGGAACTCTTGTTCCACCTCTCAATCAAACTAGAGGTCCATTATGGGAGTTTGGTTTTGACTTTTTTTCCGTGGCTCGATTTCATAAATTGGAGCTGTGGCACGCGCTGCTCAAAATTTTCACACCGGCTCGGAAAGATTCCAAATGCACCGAGAAATGAGGTAGGGCACACTAGAAGTTCGTTATGGGAGTTTGATGTACATTTTCTTTCCATGCCTCGATTTCATACAAGGAGCCGTGGGTACCCGCTGCTCGAATGTTTCACACTTGCTCGAAATTATTCCAAATGCACCTGAAATGACGAGGGCACACCGTAAGTCCATTATAGTTATTTGGTGTGTGTTTTCTTTTCGTGCCTCGATTTCATAAATTGGAGCTTAGGGTACGCTGTTGTTCGAAAGTTTCACACCGCTCTAAGTATTCCAAATGCACCTAGAAATGAGGTAGGGCACACTAGAAGTCTATTTTGGGTGTTTCAGATTGAATGTCGCTCAGGCCTCGATTTGATAAAGTGGAGCTCTAGATACCGCTGCTCAAAGAAAGTTTCACACCGCCGAATTATTCCAAATGCATCTAGAAATGACATAGGGCCCACCGTAAGTCCATTTTGGGTGTTTGCATTGATTTTCTTTCTGTGCCTCGATTTCATTATGTGGAGCTCCGCATCCGCCGCTTCGCAAAGTTTTACACCGCCGTAATTATTCAATGCACCTAGAAATGACGAGGGCATACTACAAGTCCATTATGGGTGTTTGGTTTTGATTTTCTTTCCGTGCCTCGATTTCATAAATTGGAGCTTAGGGTACGCGTCGTTCTGGAAAGTTTCACACCGGTCGGAAATATTCCAAATGCAACTAGAAATATGGTAGGGCACACTATAAGTCCGTTATGGGAGTTTGATGTTCATTTTCTTTTCATGCCTCGATTTCATACAGTGGAGCTCTAGGCACCCGTTGATGCGGACATCCTTACCTACGCTGTTCCATATAGTGTTTTCAATTCAACAAGTACCTCAGAATAACATGAGCTTACTAAAAGAGTTGAAGAACAAGAGAAGCTTGTGGGTGAAGCTTGTGCAAAGAAGCTTAACCAAAAGGTGAATCTGTTCCATGAATTGCGTATTGTTAGGTTTGAAGGAGATGCTTCATGTGAATATCAAGAACACGATGCTTCTCGGGGTGTTTTGATGCTCACAAAAATAGCATGCAGCCTGTGGGACGCATGGAAGGTATGGGTTCATGACGATCTTCGTAGCAACTTGGAAGGATCTAGCATGAACAATATATATATTTGGAAAGCTTATCAAGGCTACTTTCCAACGGATCAAAAAGCACGTGATTTGGAGCTTTCTATAAAAAGTTATGGCTATTCGAGTGCATGCTTGCACATCTGCACCGATCAACGCGCGAGAGTTTACAAAGTTGATGATTCCGCGACTTGTACGACACCTTGGGAAGATATCCAGCTTTGCCATGACTTTCCAAAGGCTTACAAGAGTTCCTTTCTCAAGTTTCACACGGATTGAAGTCGTTTCAATTAATGAAATTGAAGTTAGGAAAGTTTGGATTCAATTCGGATTCGGGATCAGCATCAAAATCGGATTCGGAATCAGCAGTACAGTCCGGATTAGAAAGGTCATAACTTTCACAAACGGAGTCCGATTTGGGTGTTCTTGTACTTGTTGGAAAGCAAACTTCAAGCCCGATCCAACGGATACTCGCTCAGCCTCAGATTCATCACGTATCAAAAGATATGTCCGAAAAAATGTGACAGTTGTAAACTCAGAGTTTCCTTTTTTTGTTTTAGATTGTGTCCGACTTGGAGTAGGAGTTCTAAATCCGAAATAGAGTAGTAGTAGGGCTTCTTGGCCAGCCATAAGGTGGAGAAGGGCACTATATATTGTGGGGGTAGACCCCCATTGTATCGGAAGACCAGTTTATGCATAAGAATTGAAACATAGCTATTGCTTGTTCTTTCTAAACCAGAGTTCATGCGAGGACTTTGAGAGAGTACTAGGCGATCCATTGATTCATTCTGCAATTCAAGGTCAAGCCGTCGTTCCATTGGGAATTGGGGAATTGGCGATCGTCGTTTGTGGTCTCGCGACGATCATGTATCCGGTGTGTTTTGGGCGTATTCCAAAGAGTTGAGGGTTCGTGAATTGGCGCGAGTGTTCAGCTAGTGACATCGTCTACTTCGCATCATCTATCCACGGTTCCTCACCGAGAAGATCGGGCATCCCCGTATCATATGGTATCGATTCGTGTTTACTCGGTGAGAGCTATTTACCCATAGTTTAGATTTGTTTTCGTCCTATAGTCCATTAAACCGAAAATTACAACACAAAAATTTCCAAACCCTAGATTCAATCTGCTTTTTTCTTATGAGTTTAGTTAAGTTTTTATCCATTAGAGTTTTTGTTTTAGTGTCGATCCTTGTGTTTCCTTTGCGTTGCTTCATCTTTTGTGTTTACTTAAACCCAAGAAAATTGCTGGTTGCTTCCGTCAATTAGCACCCAAAAAGAGAGAGAGAGAGAGAGTAATTTGTATCTTCAATTCTACCTTTTCATCCTTTGAGACTAGCTTTTGATAATTGCATTAAGGGCTGCTCTTGGCATTAGTTTACACTTCTGAAATTTTTGAGACATGCAAATAAAAGGGTGAATCAAAACTTTCATTCGGCCATTGCAAAAGAAGAAAGAAAAAGGCAGCCGACTTGAAGAAAAAGCCACGGCTTAAAAAAAAAGTAAAAAAAAAAAGAGACAAACCCGCAAATACCAATACCAACTTTTCCTTTCGGTTGCCCAAATAGCCGAAGGAGGAAGAGTTTGTTCTTGCGATTTTGAGAAAGAAAAGAGAAAAGACAAAAGGAGCTGGCCGAATTTGGGAAGAGAAAACCCTAGTCCATAATTTCAGATTGTGTCTTTAATCTCTTTGAGCAATCTTGTGTCCTTATTTTCATAATCATTGCAATTGGCTAGCATCTCTCCTAGTACTTGGTGCAAAACGGGCTTTGTGCATCACAATTTCCGATTGCTTCTCACTAGCTCATTCCTTGTTTGCATTAAGTCACATTTATCTTTGCGTGTGCGTTCATACACTTCTCTTAAACCCATTGGATCAAGACATCGACAAACTACTCTAGCTTGGATCATTACTTAGCTTTACAATATCTTGAATATCGGTTTGCATAGGATATACAATTACCTTCCAAGCTCCACCTACACCCGCTTGTGTACTCCTTGCTCTTGGTTACGCCACACATTACCAAAGTTGAGGTCGTTCGCGGTCACAAGTGTCAATTTGCCGTCCTTGATTCACTTTGGAACAGTAAGCTTGCCTTGTGTTCGTGATGTTGATTTGAGAGCGTGAGAGAGAGATTTTGTTTTACTAACTGGATATAATCTCGCTTGCTATTTGTGAGTTGTTGCCATGTCGAGTCACGAGAAGGGTCCAACTAATCCAAAAACACCGATTCACGTGATTCGAGTACACTCGCTGTACCTAAATGCTACAAAACAAACTTCATAATCGTGATACTAGTGTGCGCGATGAGCTCGGGGAAGTTAAGACTGGATTGAACAACCTCGGGGAGGAGGTTACGCAGCTGCGTACGGACATCAACAACAACTTCTTGGAGCTACGCGCCATGTTCAACCAATCCAACGTGCATTGTCGTCGACACGACGACACTAAGGATTTTCTTGATAAACCCAAATTTCCTATCCCTATATTTTCAGGCAGTACAAATGTGGAAGAATACCTCACTTGGGAGCTGCAAATTGATACGCTATTTCGGATGCACAACTATTGCAATTCAAGGTCAAGCTGTCGTTCCATTGGGAATTGGGGACTTGGCGATCGTCGTTTGTGGTCTCGCGACGATCATGTATCCGGTGTGTTTTGGGCGTATTCCAAAGAGTTGAGGGTTCGTGCATTGGCACGAGTTTTCAGCTAGTGACATCGTCTACTTCGCATCATCTATCCACGGTTCCTCACCGAGAAGATCGGGCATCCCCCGTATTAGACAATCAATACGAAACACCCAAAATAGACTTCTAGTATGCCCTACCTCATTTCTAGGTGTATTTGGAATCCTTCCGAGCCGGTGTGAACTTTTCCAGAACGACGCGTACCATAGGCTCCAATTTATGAAAAATAGGCACGGAAAGAAAATCCACACCAAATAACTATAATGGACTTCTGGTGTGCCCTACGTCATTTCTAAGTGTATTTGGACTAATTCCGAGCATGTGTGAAACATTCGCGAACGACGGGTACCCAGAGCTCCATTGTATGAAATCGAGGCATGGAAAGAAAATGAACATCAAACTCCCATAACGAACTTCTAGTGTGACCTACCTCATTTCTAGTAGCATGTGGAATCTTTCCGAGCCAGTGTGAAACTTTCTAGAACGATACGTACCCTGAGCTCCAATTTATCAAATCGAGGCACGGAGAGAAAATCGTAACCAAACTCCCATAATGGACTTCTGGTGTGCCCTACCACATTTCTAGGTGCATTTGGAATCTTTCCGAGCCGGTGTGAAACTTTCCAAAACGACGCGTACCCTGAGCTCCGATTTATGAAATCGAGGCACGGAAAGAAATCTAAACCAAACACCCATAATGGACTTCTAGTGTGCCCTGCATCATTTCTAGGTGCATTTGGAATAATTCTGAGCAGGTGTAAAACTTTGCAGAGCAACGGGAACCCGGAGCTCCACATTATGAAATCGAGGCACGGAAAAAAAATCAATGCAAACAACCAAAACAGACTTCTGGTGTGCCCTATGTCATTTCTAGGTGCATTTGGAATAATTTCGGCAGTGTGAAACTTTCTTTGAACAGCGGTATCCGAGCTCCACTTTACGAAATCGAGGCACAGAAAGACAATCAATACGAAACACCCAAAATAGACTTCTAGTGTATCCTACCTCATTTCTAGGTGCATTTGGAATCCGTCCGAGCCGGTGTGAAACTTTCCAGAACGACGCGTAGCCTAAGCTTTAATTTATGAAATCAAGGCACGGAAAGAAAATGCGCACCAAATAACTATAATGGACTTCTGGTGTGACCTACGTCATTTCTAGGTGCATTTGGAATAATTCCGAGCAAGTGTGAAACATTCCAGAACGACGGGTACCCAGAGCTTCGCTTTATGAAATCGTGGCATGGAAAGAAAATGAACATCAAACTCCCATAATGAACTTCTAGTGTGCCCTACCTCATTTCTAGGTGCATTTGGAATCTTTCCGAGCGGGTGTGAAACTTTCCAGAACGACGCGTACCCTAAGCTCCAATTTATGAAATCGAGGAACGGAAAGAAAATCCACACCAAATAACTATAATGGACCTCTGGTGTGACCTACGTCATTTCTAGGTGCATTTGGAAGAATTTCGAGCAAGTGTGAAACATTCCAGAACGACGGGTACGCAGAGCTCTACTTTATAAAATCGAGGCATGGAAAGAAAATGAACATCAAACTCCCTTAATAGACTTCTAGTGTGCCCTACCTCATTTCTAGGTGCATTTGGAATCTTTCCGAGCCGGTGTGAAACTTTCCAGAACGCGTACCCTGAGCTCCGATTTATGAAATCTAGGCACGTAAAGAAAATCAAAACCAAACACCCATAATAGACATCTAGTGTGCCCTACATCATTTCTAAGTGCATTTGGAATAATTCTGAGTAGGTGTGAAACTTTGCTGAACGACGATATCCAGAGCAACACTTTATGAAATCGAGACACAGAAAGACAATCAATACGAAACACCCAAAATAGGCTTCTTGTGTGCCCTACCTCATTTCTAGGTGCATTTGGAATCCATCCGAGCTGTTGTGAAACTTTGCTGAACGACGCGTACCCTATGGTCCAATTTATGAAATCGAGGCACGGAAGGAAAATCCACACCAAATAACTATAATGGACTTCTGGTGTGCCCTACGTCATTTCTAGGTGCATTTGGAATAATTCCGAGCAAGGGTGAAACATTCCAGAACGACGGGTACACAAGGCTTCGCTGTATGAAATCGAGGCATGGAAAGAAAATGAACATCAAACTCCCATAATGGACTTCTAGTGTGCCCTACCTCATTTTTAGGTGCATTTGGAATCCTTCCGAGCCGGTGTGAAACTTTCCAGAACGACGCGTACCCTAAGCTCTAGTTTATCATATCAAGGCACGGATAGAAAATCCACACCAAATAACTATAATAGACTTCTGGTGTGCCCTACGTCATATCTAGGTTCTTTTGGAATAATTCCGAGCAAGTATGAAACATTCCGGAACGACGGGTACCCAGAGCTCCACTTTATGAAATCGAGGCATAGAAAGAAAATGAACATCAAACTCCCATAATGGACTTCTAGTGTGCGCTACCTCATTTCTAGGTGCATTTGGAATAATTCCGAGACGGTGTGAAATTTCCAGAACGACGCGAACCCTGAGCTCCAATTTATGAAAACGAGGCACGTAAAGAAAATCAAAACCAAACACCCATAATAGACTTCTAGTGTGCCCTACGTCATTTCTAGGTGCTTTTGAAATAATTCTGAGCAGTTGTAAAACTTTGGAGAGCGACGGGTACCCGGAGCTCCACATTATGAAATCGAGGCACGGAAAGAAAATCAAAGCAAACTGCCAAAATGGACTTCTGGTGTGCCCCATGTCTTTTCTAGGTGCATTTGAAATAATTCCGAGCAGGTGTGAAACTTTGCTGAAAGACGGTATGTAGAGCTCCACTTTTCGAAATCGTGGCATAGAAAGACAATCAATACGAAATACCCAAAATAGACTTCTAGTGTGCCCTACCTCCTTTCTAGGTGCATTTGGAACCATTCCGAGCCGGTGTGAAACTTTCGAGCACGCAGCATCAGAAGCTCCAATTTATGAAATCGAGGCACGGAAAGAAAATCCACACCAAATAACTATAATGGACTTCTGGTGTGACCTACGTCATTTCTAGGTGCGTTTTGAATAATTCCGAGCAAGTGTGAAACATTTCAGAACGACGGGTACCAAGCGCTCCACTTTATGAAATCGAGGCATGGAAATAAAATGAACATCAAACTCCCATAATGGACTTCTAGTGTGCCCTACATCATTTCTAGGTCCATTTGGAATCTTTTCGAGCCGGTGTGAAACTTTCCAAAACGACGCGTACCCTGAGCTCCAATTTATGAAATCGAGGCACGAAAAGAAAATCAAAACCAAACACCCATAATACCGAACAACCATAATGGACTTCGAGTGTGCCCAACATCATTTCTAGGTGCATTTGGAATCTTTCCGAGCTGGTATCATACTTTCCAGAATGATGCATAACCTGAGCTCCACATTATTAAATCGACGCGCAGAAAGAAAATTAATACCAAACATCTATGATGGACTTCTAATGTGCCCTACCTCATTTCTAGGTGCATTTAGAATCCTTCCGAGCTGGTGTGAAACTTTCCAAAACGATGGGTACCCTGAGCTATACTTTATGAAAACGAGGCACGGAAAGCAAATCAATGCCAAACAGCCACAATGGACTTCTAGTGTGCGCTACCTTATTTCTTTGTGCATTTGTAATAATTTCGAGCCGGTGTCAAACTTTCAAGAACGACGGGAACCTTGAGCTCCATATTATGAAATTAAGGCATAGAAAGAAAATCAATACCAAACAACCATAATGGACTTGAGGTGTACCCTACATCATTTCTAGGTGCGTTTAGAAGCCGGTGTCAAAATTTCCTGAACGACGGGTACCCTGAGCTCCACTTTATGAAATGAAGGCACGGAAAGAAAATCAATGCCAAACACCCATAATGGATTTATAGTGTGCCCTACCTTATTTTTTGGGTCATTTGGACTAATTCCGAGCCGGTGTGAATCTTTGCAGAACAACGAGTACCATGAGCTCGACTTTATCAAATCGAGGCTCGGAAAGAAAAATCTATAACAAACAGCCAAAATGGAATTCTGGTGTGCCCTACGTTATTTCTAGGAGCATTTGGAATAATTCCGAGCAGGTGTGAAACTTTCTAGAACGATGGTACCCAGAGCTCCACTTTATGAAATCGAGGCACGGAAAGAAAATCAATACCAAACTCCCACAATGGACTTGTATTGTGCCCTACCTCATTTCTTTGTGCATTTAGAATCCTTCCGAGCCGGTGTGAAATTTTGAAGAATGACGGGTGCCCTGAGCTCCACTTTATAAAATTGAGGCACAGAAATAAAATCAATGCCAAATACCCATAATGGACTTCTTGTGTGCCCTACATCATTTCAAGGTGCATTGGGAATCCTTCCGAGGCGGTGTCAAACTATCGAGAACGACGCGTACCCTGAGCTCCACTTTATTGAATCGAGGCACAGAAACAGAATCAATACCAAACACTTGGACTTCTAGGTATGCCCTATGTCATTTCTAGGTGCATTTGGAATAATTCCGAGCAGGTGTCAAACTTTCCAGAACGACGGGAACACTACGCCCCACTTTATGAAATCGAGGCACCGAATGAAAATCAATACAAACTCCCAAAATGGACTTCTAGTGTGCCCTACGTCATTTCTAAGTGCATTTGGAATAATTCCGAGCAAGTGTGAAACTTTGCAGAACGATGGGTACCCTGAGCTCCACTTTATGAAATCGAGGAACGGAAAGAATATCAATACCAAACACCCATAATGGACTTCTAGTGTGCCCTACGTCATTTCTAGGTGCATTTGGAATAATTCCGAGCAGATGTGAAACTTTGCAGGACGACGTGTACCTTGAGCTCCAATTTCTGAAATCGCGGCACAGTGAGCAAATCAGTACCAAACACTCATAATGGACTTCTAGTGTGCCCGACATAATTTCTAGGTGCATTTGGAATGCTTCCGAGCAGGTGTTAAACTTTCCAGAACGACGCGTACCGTGAGCACCACTTGATGAAATCAAGGCACGACAAGAAAATCAATACCAAACAACTATAATGGACTTCTGCTGTGCGAGAGTTGACAAAGTTGATGATTCCGCGGCTTGTACGACATCTTGGGAAGATATCCAGCTTCGCCATGACTTTCCAAAGGCTTACAAGAGTCCCTTTCTCAAGTTTCACACGGATTCAAGTCGTTTCAATTAATGAAATTGAAGTTAGGAAAGTTTGGATTCAATTCGGATTCAGAATCAGCATCAAAATCGGATTCGGAATCAGCAGTACAGTCCGGACCTAATAGCGGGTCATTGCTTATTGTTAGGTTTGAAGGAGATGCTTCATGTGAATATCAAGAACACGATGCTTCTCGGGGTGTTTTGATGCTCACAAAAATAGCATGCGACTTTGTGGGGCGATGGAAGGTATGGGTTCATGACGATCTTCGCAACAACTCGGAAGGATCTAGCATGAACAATATATATATTTGGAAAGCTTATCAAGTCTACTTTCCAACGGATCAAGCGGCACGTGATTTGGAGCTTTCTATAAAAAGTTATGGCTATTCGAGTGCATGCTGCACATTCAGACCGATCAACGCGCGACAGTTGACAAAGTTGATGATTCCGCGGCTTGTACGAGATCTTGGGAAGATATCCAGCTTTGCCATGACTTTCCAAAGGCTTACAAGAGTCCCTTTCTCAAGTTTCACACGGATTCAAGTCGTTTCAATTAATGAAATTGAAGTTAGGAAAGTTTGGATTCAATTCGATTCGGAATCAGCATCAAAATCGGATTCGGAATCAGCAGTACAGTCCGGATTAAAAAGGCCATAACTTTCGCAAACCGAGTCCGATTTGGGTGTACTTGTACTTGTTGGAAAGCTAACTTCAAGCCCGATCCAATGGATGCTCGGTCAGCCACAGATTCATCACGTATCAAAAGATATGTCCGAAAAAATGTGATGGTTGTAAACTCAGAGTTTCCTTTTTTTGTTTTAGATTGTGTCCGACTTGGATTAGGAGTTCTAATTCCGAAATAGAGTAGGAGTAGGGCGTCTTGGCCAGCCAGTTATAAGGTGGAGAAGGGCACTATATATTGAGGGGTAGACCCCTATTGTATCGTAAGACCAGTTTATGCATAAGAATTGAAACATAGCTATTGCTTGTTCTTTCTAAACCAGAGTTCATAAGAGGACTTTGAGAGAGGACTAGGCGATCCATTGATTCGTTCTGCAATTCAAGGTCAAGCCGTCGTTCCATTGGGAAATTGGGGACTTAGCGATCGTCGTTTGTGGTCTCGCGACGATCATGTATCCAGTGTGTTTTGGGCGTATTCCAAAGAGTTGAGGGTTCGTGCATTGGCGCGAGTGTTCAGCTAATGACTTCGTCTACTTCGCATCATCTATCCACGGTTCCTCACCGAGAAGATCGGGCATCCCCCGTATCACGTACTGTGGGCACCACTTTATGAAATCGAGGCACGGAATGGTAATCAACAACGTACATGCATAATGGACTTCTAGTATGCCCTACGTCATTTGTAGGTGCATTTGGAATAATTCCGAGCAGGTGTCAAACTTTCGAGCAGCAGGTACCCTAAGCTCCACTTTATGAAATCGAGGCACGGAAAGAAAATCAATACAAACACCCAAAATGGACTTCTCGTGTGCCTTATGTCATTTCTAGGTGCATTTGGAATAATTTCGAGAAGGTGTGAAACTTTCAAAAGCAGCGGTATCAGAGCTCCACTTTATGAAATCGAGGCATAGAAAGACAATCAATACCAAATACCAATAATGGACTTCTAGTGTGCCCTACCTCATTTCTAGGTGCATTTGGAATCCTTCGGCCGGTGTGAAACTTTCAAGAGCGACGCGTATCAGTAAGCTCCACTTTATGAAATCGAGGCACGGAAAGAAAATCAATATCAAACACCCATAATGGACTTCTAGTGTGCCTACGTCATTTCTAGGTGCATTTGGAATAATTCGAGTAGGTGTGAAACTTTCGAGCAGCAGGGTACCCTAAGCTCCACTTTATGAAATCGAGGCACGGAAAGAAAATCAATACAAACACCCAAAATGGACTTCTAGTGTGCCCTATGTCATTTCTAGGTGCATTTGGAATAATTACGAGCGGTGTGAAACTTTCGAGTAAGCCAGGTATCCAGAGCTCCACTTTATGAAATCGAGGCACAAAAAGACAATCAATACCAAACACCCATAATGGACTTCTAGTGTGCCCTACCTCATTTCTAGGTGCATTTGGAATCCTTAGAGCGGTGTGAAAGTGAGCAGCGTTTCAGCTCCAATTTATGAAATCGAGCGCGGAAAGAAAATCCACCAAATAACTATAATGGACTTACGGTGTGCCCTATGTCATTTCTAGGTGCATTTGGAATAATTCGAGGATGTGTAAAACATTCGAGCAGCGGTACCCAGAGCTCCACTTTATGAAATCGAGGCATGGAAAGAAAATGAACATCAAACTCCCATAATGGACTTCTAGTGTGCCCTACCTCATTTCTAGGTGCATTTGGAATCTTTCCGAGCGGTGTGAAACTTTCGAGCAGCGCGCGTGCCACGAGCTCCAATTTATGAAATCGAGGCACGGAAAGAAAATCAAAACCAAACACCCATAATGGACTTCTAGTGTGCCTACGTCATTTCTAGGTGCATTTGGAATAATTTCGAGTAGGTGTAAAACTTTGCGAGAGCGGCGGTGCGGAGCTCCACATTATGAAATCGAGGCACGGAAAGAAAATCAATGCAAACACCCAAAATGGACTTACGGTGTGCCCTATGTCATTTCTAGGTGCATTTGGAATAATTAGAAAGCAGTGTGAAACTTTCTTTGAGCAGCGGTATCGAGCTCCACTTTATGAAATCGAGGCCGCGGAAAGACAATCAATCTGAAACACCCAAAATAGACTTCTAGTGTGCCCTTCCTCATTTCTAGGTGCATTTGGAATCCTTCAAGGCGGTGTGAAACTTTCGAGCAGCGCGCGTACCAGAGCTCCACTTTATGAAATCGAGGCATGGAAAGAAAATGAACATCAAATAACCATAATGGACTTCTAGTGTGCCCTACCTCATTTCTAGGTGCATTTGGAATAATTCCGATCGAGGTGTGAAACTTTCGAGCAGCAGCGTCGAGCCACCTAAGCTCCAATTTATGAAATCGAGGCACGGAAAGAAAATCAAAACCAAACATCCATAATGGACTTCTAGTGTGCCCTACGTCATTTCTAGGTGCATTTGGAATAATTCGAGCTAGTGTAAAACTTTGCGAGAAGCGGCGGTGCGGAGCTCCACATTATGAAATCGAGGCACGGAAAGAAAATCAATGCAAACACCCAAAATGGACTTACGGTGTGCCCTATGTCATTTCTAGGTGCATTTGGAATAATTCAAGCGGTGTGAAACTTTCTTTGAGCAGCGGTATCGAGCTCCACTTTATGAAATCGAGGCACGGAAAGACAATCAATCTGAAACACCCAAAATAGACTTCTAGTGTGCCCTACCTCATTTCTAGGTGCATTTGGAATCCTTAGAGCGGTGTGAAACTTTCGAGCAGCAGCGTACCCTAAGCTCCAATTTATGAAATCGAGGCACGGAAAGAAAATCCACACCAAATAACTATAATGGACTTCGGTGTGCCCTACGTCATTTCTAGGTGCATTTGGAATAATTAGAGCAAGTGTGAAACATTCGAGCAGCGCGGTACTCAGAGCTCCACTTTATGAAATCGAGGCATGGAAAGAAAATGAACATCAAACTCCCATAATGGACTTCTAGTGTGCCCTACCTCATTTCTAGGTGCATTTGGAATCTTTCCGAGCGGTGTGAAACTTTCGAGCAGCAGCGTACCACGAGCTCCAATTTATGAAATCGAGGCACGGAAAGAAAATCAAAACCAAACACCCATAATGGACTTCTAGTGTGCCCTCGTCATTTCTAGGTGCATTTGGAATAATTACGGCGGTGTAAAACTTTGCTGCGAAGAGCATTATGAAATCGAGCGGAAAATCAATACAAACACCCAAAAAAGGAGCTCCACATTATGAAATCGAGGCACGGAAAGAAAATCAATGCAAACACCCAAAATGGACTTCTAGTGTGCCCTATGTCATTTCTAGGTGCATTTGGAATAATTCCGAGCGGTGTGAAACTTTCTTTGAGCAGCGGTATCAGAGCTCCACTTTATGAAATCGAGGCGGAAAGAAAATCAACACCAAATAACCAAAATGGACTTCTAGTGTGCCCTACGTCATTTCTAGGTGCATTTGGAATCCTTCCGAGCGGTGTGAAACTTTCGAGCAGCAGCGTACCCTAAGCTCCAATTTATGAAATCGAGGCATGGAAAGAAAATCAACATCAAACACCCATAATGGACTTCTAGTGTGCCCTACCTCATTTCTAGGTGCATTTGGAATCTTTCAGAGCGGTGTGAAACTTTCGAGCAGCAGCGTGCCACGAGCTCCAATTTATGAAATCGAGGCACGGAAAGAAAATCAAAACCAAACACCCATAATGGACTTCTAGTGTGCCCTACGTCATTTCTAGGTGCATTTGGAATAATTAAGCGGTGTAAAACTTTCGAGCGGCGGTGCGGAGCTCCACATTATGAAATCGAGGCACGGAAAGAAAATCAATGCAAACACCCAAAATGGACTTCGGTGTGCCCTATGTCATTTCTAGGTGCATTTGGAATAATTAGAGCGGTGTGAAACTTTCTTTGAGCAGCGGTATCGAGCTCCACTTTATGAAATCGAGGCATGGAAAGACAATCAATCTGAAACACCCAAAATAGACTTCTAGTGTGCCCTACCTCATTTCTAGGTGCATTTGGAATCCTTAGGCGGTGTGAAACTTTCGAGCAGCAGCGTACCCTAAGCTCCAATTTATGAAATCGAGGCGCGGAAAGAAAATCACACCAAATAACTATAATGGACTTACGGTGTGCCCTCGTCATTTCTAGGTGCATTTGGAATAATTAGAGCAAGTGTGAAACATTCGAGCAGCGGGTACCCAGAGCTCCACTTTATGAAATCGAGGCATGGAAAGAAAATGAACATCAAACTCCCATAATGGACTTCTAGTGTGCCCTACCTCATTTCTAGGTGCATTTGGAATCTTTCCGAGCGGTGTGAAACTTTCGAGCAGCAGCGTACCACGAGCTCCAATTTATGAAATCGAGGCACGGAAAGAAAATCAAAACCAAACACCCATAATGGACTTCTAGTGTGCCCTCGTCATTTCTAGGTGCATTTGGAATAATTACGAGCTAGTGTAAAACTTTGCGAGAGCGGCGGTGCGGAGCTCCACATTATGAAATCGAGGCACGGAAAGAAAATCAATGCAAACACCCAAAATGGACTTCGGTGTGCCCTATGTCATTTCTAGGTGCATTTGGAATAATTCAAGCGGTGTGAAACTTTCTTTGAGCAGCGGTATCGAGCTCCACTTTATGAAATCGAGGCGCGAGAAAGACAATCAATCTGAAACACCCAAAATAGACTTCTAGTGTGCCCTACCTCATTTCTAGGTGCATTTGGAATCCTTAGAGCGGTGTGAAACTTTCGAGCAGCAGCGTACCCTAAGCTCCAATTTATGAAATCGAGGCACGGAAAGAAAATCCACACCAAATAACTATAATGGACTTCGGTGTGCCCTCGTCATTTCTAGGTGCATTTGGAATAATTCCGAGCAAGTGTGAAACATTCGAGCAGCGGTACCAGAGCTCCACTTTATGAAATCGAGGCATGGAAAGAAAATGAACATCAAACTCCCATAATGGACTTCTAGTGTGCCCTACCTCATTTCTAGGTGCATTTGGAATCTTCCAGAGCGGTGTGAAACTTTCGAGCAGCAGCGTACCACGAGCTCCAATTTATGAAATCGAGGCGCGGAAAGAAAATCAAAACCAAACACCCATAATGGACTTCTAGTGTGCCCTCGTCATTTCTAGGTGCATTTGGAATAATTACGGCGGTGTAAAACTTTGCGAGAGCGGCGGGTAAAGGAGCTCCACATTATGAAATCGAGGCACGGAAAGAAAATCAATGCAAACACCCAAAATGGACTTCGGTGTGCCCTATGTCATTTCTAGGTGCATTTGGAATAATTCGAGCAGTGTGAAACTTTCTTTGAGCAGCGGTATCGAGCTCCACTTTATGAAATCGAGGGCGCGAAAGACAATCAATCTGAAACACCCAAAATGGACTTCTAGTGTGCCCTACCTCATTTCTAGGTGCATTTGGAATCCTTCAGAGGCGGTGTGAAACTTTCGAGCAGCAGCGTACCTCGAGCTCCAATTTATGAAATCGAGGCACGGAAAGAAAATCAACATCAAACACCCATAATGGACTTCTAGTGTGCCCTACCTCATTTCTAGGTGCATTTGGAATCTTCGAGCAAGTGTGAAACTTTCGAGCAGCAGCGTACCACGAGCTCCAATTTATGAAATCGAGGCACGGAAAGAAAATCAAAACCAAACACCCATAATGGACTTCTAGTGTGCCCTACGTCATTTCTAGGTGCATTTGGAATAATTACGGCGGTGTAAAACTTTCGAGAAGCAGCGTGCGGAGCTCCAATTTATGAAATCGAGGCACGGAAAGAAAATCAATGCAAACACCCAAAATGGACTTCGGTGTGCCCTATGTCATTTCTAGGTGCATTTGGAATAATTCGAAGCGGTGTGAAACTTTCTTTGAGCAGCGGTATCAGAGCTCCACTTTATGAAATCGAGGCACAGAAAGACAATCAATCTGAAACACCCAAAATAGACTTCTAGTGTGCCCTACCTCATTTCTAGGTGCATTTGGAATCCTTAGAGCGGTGTGAAACTTTCGAGAGCAGCGTACCCTAAGCTCCAATTTATGAAATCGAGGCGCGGAAAGAAAATCACACCAAATAACTATAATGGACTTCGGTGTGCCCTCGTCATTTCTAGGTGCATTTGGAATAATTCGAGCAAGTGTGAAACATTCGAGCAGCGGTACCCAGAGCTCCACTTTATGAAATCGAGGCATGGAAAGAAAATGAACATCAAACTCCCATAATGGACTTCTAGTGTGCCCTACCTCATTTCTAGGTGCATTTGGAATCTTTCAGAGCGGTGTGAAACTTTCGAGCAGCAGCGTACCACGAGCTCCAATTTATGAAATCGAGGCACGGAAAGAAAATCAAAACCAAACACCCATAATGGACTTCTAGTGTGCCCTCGTCATTTCTAGGTGCATTTGGAATAATTACGAGCAGTGTAAAACTTTGCGAGCGGCGGCGGTGCGGAGCTCCACATTATGAAATCGAGGCACGGAAAGAAAATCAATGCAAACACCCAAAATGGACTTCGGTGTGCCCTATGTCATTTCTAGGTGCATTTGGAATAATTAGAAGCGGTGTGAAACTTTCTTTGAGCAGCGGTATCGAGCTCCACTTTATGAAATCGAGGCATGGAAAGACAATCAATCTGAAACACCCAAAATAGACTTCTAGTGTGCCCTACCTCATTTCTAGGTGCATTTGGAATCCTTAGAGGCGGTGTGAAACTTTCGAGCAGCAGCGTACCCTAAGCTCCAATTTATGAAATCGAGGCACGGAAAGAAAATCCACACCAAATAACTATAATGGACTTCTAGTGTGCCCCCTCGTCATTTCTAGGTGCATTTGGAATAATTCCGAGCAAGTGTGAAACATTCGAGCAGCGGTACCCGAGCTCCACTTTATGAAATCGAGGCATGGAAAGAAAATGAACATCAAACTCCCATAATGGACTTCTAGTGTGCCCTACCTCATTTCTAGGTGCATTTGGAATCTTTCCGAGCGGTGTGAAACTTTCGAGCAGCAGCGTACCACGAGCTCCAATTTATGAAATCGAGGCGCGGAAAGAAAATCAAAACCAAACACCCATAATGGACTTCTAGTGTGCCCTCGTCATTTCTAGGTGCATTTGGAATAATTACGGCGGTGTAAAACTTTCGAGAAGCGGCGGGTAAAGGAGCTCCACATTATGAAATCGAGGCACGGAAAGAAAATCAATGCAAACAACCAAAATGGACTTCGGTGTGCCCTATGTCATTTCTAGGTGCATTTGGAATAATTCGAGCGGTGTGAAACTTTCTTTGAGCAGCGGTATCGAGCTCCACTTTATGAAATCGAGGCACGGAAAGACAATCAATCACCAAACACCCAAAATGGACTTCTAGTGTGCCCTACCTCATTTCTAGGTGCATTTGGAATCCTTAGAGCGGTGTGAAACTTTCGAGCAGCAGCGCGTACCCTAAGCTCCAATTTATGAAATCGAGGGCGGAAAGAAAATCAACATCAAACACCCATAATGGACTTCTAGTGTGCCCTACCTCATTTCTAGGTGCATTTGGAATAATTAGAGCGGTGTGAAACTTTCGAGCAGCAGCGTACAGAGCTCCAATTTATGAAATCGAGGCACGGAAAGAAAATCAAAACCAAACACCCATAATGGACTTCTAGTGTGCCCTACGTCATTTCTAGGTGCATTTGGAATAATTACGAGCGGTGTGAAACTTTCGAGAGCAGCGTACCGGAGCTCCACATTATGAAATCGAGGCACGGAAAGAAAATCAATGCAAACACCCAAAATGGACTTACGGTGTGCCCTATGTCATTTCTAGGTGCATTTGGAATAATTCGAGCGGTGTGAAACTTTCTTTGAGCAGCGGTATCGAGCTCCACTTTATGAAATCGAGGCCGCGGAAAGACAATCAATCTGAAACACCCAAAATGGACTTCTAGTGTGCCCTACCTCATTTCTAGGTGCATTTGGAATCCTTAGAGCGGTGTGAAACTTTCGAGCAGCAGCGTACCCTAAGCTCCAATTTATGAAATCGAGGCACGGAAAGAAAATCCACACCAAATAACTATAATGGACTTCGGTGTGCCCTCGTCATTTCTAGGTGCATTTGGAATAATTAGAGCAAGTGTGAAACATTCGAGCAGCGGTACCCAGAGCTCCACTTTATGAAATCGAGGCATGGAAGAAAATGAACATCAAACTCCCATAATGGACTTCTAGTGTGCCCTACCTCATTTCTAGGTGCATTTGGAATCTTCAGAGCGGTGTGAAACTTTCGAGCAGCAGCGTACCACGAGCTCCAATTTATGAAATCGAGGCACGGAAAGAAAATCAAAACCAAACACCCATAATGGACTTCTAGTGTGCCCTCGTCATTTCTAGGTGCATTTGGAATAATTACGAGCGGTGTAAAACTTTGCGAGAGCGGAGCGGTGCCGGAGCTCCACATTTATGAAATCGAGGCACGGAAAGAAAATCAATGCAAACACCCAAAATGGACTTACGGTGTGCCCTATGTCATTTCTAGGTGCATTTGGAATAATTCGAGCGGTGTGAAACTTTCTTTGAGCAGCGGTATCGAGCTCCACTTTATGAAATCGAGGCACGGAAAGACAATCAATCTGAAACACCCAAAATAGACTTCTAGTGTGCCCTACCTCATTTCTAGGTGCATTTGGAATCCTTAGAGCGGTGTGAAACTTTCGAGCAGCAGCAGCGTACCCTAAGCTCCAATTTATGAAATCGAGGCACGGAAAGAAAATCACACCAAATAACTATAATGGACTTCGGTGTGCCCTCGTCATTTCTAGGTGCATTTGGAATAATTCCGAGCAAGTGTGAAACATTCGAGCAGCGGTACCGAGCTCCACTTTATGAAATCGAGGCATGGAAAGAAAATGAACATCAAACTCCCATAATGGACTTCTAGTGTGCCCTACCTCATTTCTAGGTGCATTTGGAATCTTTCGAGCGGTGTGAAACTTTCGAGCAGCAGCGTACCACGAGCTCCAATTTATGAAATCGAGGCACGGAAAGAAAATCAAAACCAAACACCCATAATGGACTTCTAGTGTGCCCTCGTCATTTCTAGGTGCATTTGGAATAATTACGGCGGTGTAAAACTTTGCGAGCGGCGGGTAAAGGAGCTCCACATTATGAAATCGAGGCACGGAAAGAAAATCAATGCAAACACCCAAAATGGACTTCTGGTGTGCCCTATGTCATTTCTAGGTGCATTTGGAATAATTCGAGCGGTGTGAAACTTTCTTTGAGCAGCGGTATCGAGCTCCACTTTATGAAATCGAGGCATGGAAAGACAATCAATCTGAAACACCCAAAATGGACTTCTAGTGTGCCCTACCTCATTTCTAGGTGCATTTGGAATCCTTAGAGCGCGGTGTGAAACTTTCGAGCAGCAGCGTACCGAGCTCCAATTTATGAAATCGAGGCACGGAAAGAAAATCAACATCAAACACCCATAATGGACTTCTAGTGTGCCCTACCTCATTTCTAGGTGCATTTGGAATAATTCGAGCGGTGTGAAACTTTCGAGCAGCAGCGTGCCCATGAGCTCCAATTTATGAAATCGAGGCACGGAAAGAAAATCAAAACCAAACACCCATAATGGACTTCTAGTGTGCCCTACGTCATTTCTAGGTGCATTTGGAATAATTCGAGCGGTGTAAAACTTTGCGAGCAGCGGGTGCGGAGCTCCACATTTATGAAATCGAGGCACGGAAAGAAAATCAATGCAAACACCCAAAATGGACTTCTAGTGTGCCCTATGTCATTTCTAGGTGCATTTGGAATAATTAGAGCGGTGTGAAACTTTCTTTGAGCAGCGGTATCGAGCTCCACTTTATGAAATCGAGGCACGGAAAGACAATCAATCTGAAACACCCAAAATAGACTTCTAGTGTGCCCTACCTCATTTCTAGGTGCATTTGGAATCCTTAGAGCGGTGTGAAACTTTCGAGCAGCAGCGTACCCTAAGCTCCAATTTATGAAATCGAGGCACGGAAAGAAAATCACACCAAATAACTATAATGGACTTCGGTGTGCCCTCGTCATTTCTAGGTGCATTTGGAATAATTAGAGCAAGTGTGAAACATTCGAGCAGCGGTACCAGAGCTCCACTTTATGAAATCGAGGCATGGAAAGAAAATGAACATCAAACTCCCATAATGGACTTCTAGTGTGCCCTACCTCATTTCTAGGTGCATTTGGAATCTTTCCAGAGCGGTGTGAAACTTTCGAGCAGCAGCGTACCACGAGCTCCAATTTATGAAATCGAGGCGCGGAAAGAAAATCAAAACCAAACACCCATAATGGACTTCTAGTGTGCCCTCGTCATTTCTAGGTGCATTTGGAATAATTACGAGCTAGTGTAAAACTTTGCGAGAGCGGCGGGCCGGAGCTCCACATTATGAAATCGAGGCACGGAAAGAAAATCAATGCAAACACCCAAAATGGACTTCGGTGTGCCCTATGTCATTTCTAGGTGCATTTGGAATAATTCAAGCGGTGTGAAACTTTCTTTGAGCAGCGTATATCTGAGCTCCACTTTATGAAATCGAGGCACGGAAAGACAATCAATCTGAAACACCCAAAATAGACTTCTAGTGTGCCCTACCTCATTTCTAGGTGCATTTGGAATCCTTAGAGCGGTGTGAAACTTTCGAGCAGCAGCGTACCCTAAGCTCCAATTTATGAAATCGAGGCACGGAAAGAAAATCACACCAAATAACTATAATGGACTTCGGTGTGCCCTCGTCATTTCTAGGTGCATTTGGAATAATTCCGAGCAAGTGTGAAACATTCGAGCAGCGGTACTCAGAGCTCCACTTTATGAAATCGAGGCATGGAAAGAAAATGAACATCAAACTCCCATAATGGACTTCTAGTGTGCCCTACCTCATTTCTAGGTGCATTTGGAATCTTTCCGAGCGGTGTGAAACTTTCGAGCAGCAGCGTACCACTGAGCTCCAATTTATGAAATCGAGGCACGGAAAGAAAATCAAAACCAAACACCCATAATGGACTTCTAGTGTGCCCTCGTCATTTCTAGGTGCATTTGGAATAATTACGGCGGTGTAAAACTTTGCGAGCGAGCGGGTGCCGGAGCTCCACATTATGAAATCGAGGCACGGAAAGAAAATCAATGCAAACAACCAAAATGGACTTCGGTGTGCCCTATGTCATTTCTAGGTGCATTTGGAATAATTCGAGCGGTGTGAAACTTTCTTTGAGCAGCGGTATCGAGCTCCACTTTATGAAATCGAGGCGCGGAAAGACAATCAATCTGAAACACCCAAAATAGACTTCTAGTGTGCCCTACCTCATTTCTAGGTGCATTTGGAATCCTTAGAGCGGTGTGAAACTTTCGAGCAGCAGCGTACCCTAAGCTCCAATTTATGAAATCGAGGCACGGAAAGAAAATGAACATCAAACACCCATAATGGACTTCTAGTGTGCCCTACCTCATTTCTAGGTGCATTTGGAATCTTTAGAGCAAGTGTGAAACTTTCGAGCAGCAGCGTACCCGAGCTCCAATTTATGAAATCGAGGCACGGAAAGAAAATCAAAACCAAACACCCATAATGGACTTCTAGTGTGCCCTACGTCATTTCTAGGTGCATTTGGAATAATTTCGAGCGGTGTGAAACTTTCGAGCAGCAGCGTACCGGAGCTCCAATTTATGAAATCGAGGCGCGGAAAGAAAATCAATGCAAACACCCAAAATGGACTTCTAGTGTGCCCTATGTCATTTCTAGGTGCATTTGGAATAATTCGAGCGGTGTGAAACTTTCTTTGAGCAGCGGTATCGAGCTCCACTTTATGAAATCGAGGCGCGGAAAGACAATCATCATCAAACACCCAAAATGGACTTCTAGTGTGCCCTACCTCATTTCTAGGTGCATTTGGAATCCTTAAGGCGCGGTGTGAAACTTTCGAGCAGCAGCGTACCCTAAGCTCCAATTTATGAAATCGAGGCGCGGAAAGAAAATCAACACCAAATAACTATAATGGACTTACGGTGTGCCCTCGTCATTTCTAGGTGCATTTGGAATAATTCGAGCAAGTGTGAAACATTCGAGCAGCGGGTACCCAGAGCTCCACTTTATGAAATCGAGGCATGGAAAGAAAATGAACATCAAACTCCCATAATGGACTTCTAGTGTGCCCTACCTCATTTCTAGGTGCATTTGGAATCTTTCGAGCGGTGTGAAACTTTCGAGAGCAGCGTACCACGAGCTCCAATTTATGAAATCGAGGCACGGAAAGAAAATCAAAACCAAACACCCATAATGGACTTCTAGTGTGCCCTCGTCATTTCTAGGTGCATTTGGAATAATTCGAGCAGGTGTGAAACTTTCTTTGAGCAGCGGGTACCCGAGCTCCACTTTATGAAATCGAGGCACGGAAAGAAAATCAATCATCAAACACCCAAAATGGACTTCTAGTGTGCCCTACCTCATTTCTAGGTGCATTTGGAATCTTTCGAGGCGGTGTGAAACTTTCGAGCAGCAGCGTACCCTGGAAGCTCCAATTTATGAAATCGAGGCACGGAAAGAAAATCAAAACCAAATAACTATAATGGACTTCGGTGTGCCCTCGTCATTTCTAGGTGCATTTGGAATAATTAGAGCAAGTGTGAAACATTCGAGCAGCGGGTACCCAGAGCTCCACTTTATGAAATCGAGGCATGGAAAGAAAATGAACATCAAACTCCCATAATGGACTTCTAGTGTGCCCTACCTCATTTCTAGGTGCATTTGGAATCTTTAGAGCGGTGTGAAACTTTCGAGCAGCAGCGTACCACGAGCTCCAATTTATGAAATCGAGGCACGGAAAGAAAATCAAAACCAAACACCCATAATGGACTTCTAGTGTGCCCCCTCGTCATTTCTAGGTGCATTTGGAATAATTACGAGCGGTGTAAAACTTTCGAGCGAGCGGGTGCCGAGCTCCACATTATGAAATCGAGGCGCGGAAAGAAAATCAATGCAAACACCCAAAATGGACTTCTAGTGTGCCCTATGTCATTTCTAGGTGCATTTGGAATAATTCGAGCGGTGTGAAACTTTCTTTGAGCAGCGGTATCGAGCTCCACTTTATGAAATCGAGGCACGGAAAGAAAATCAAACCAAACACCCAAAATGGACTTCTAGTGTGCCCTACCTCATTTCTAGGTGCATTTGGAATAATTAGAGCGGTGTGAAACTTTCGAGAGCAGCGTACCCTAAGCTCCAATTTATGAAATCGAGGCATGGAAAGAAAATGAAAACATCAAACTCCATAATGGACTTCTAGTGTGCCCTACCTCATTTCTAGGTGCATTTGGAATAATTCGAGCGGTGTGAAACTTTCGAGCAGCAGCGTACCACGAGCTCCAATTTATGAAATCGAGGCACGGAAAGAAAATCAAAACCAAACACCCATAATGGACTTCTAGTGTGCCCTCGTCATTTCTAGGTGCATTTGGAATAATTACGGCGGTGTGAAACTTTGCGAGCAGCGGCGGTGCGGAGCTCCACATTATGAAATCGAGGCACGGAAAGAAAATCAATGCAAACACCCAAAATGGACTTACGGTGTGCCCTATGTCATTTCTAGGTGCATTTGGAATAATTAGGCGGTGTGAAACTTTCTTTGAGCAGCGGTATCGAGCTCCACTTTATGAAATCGAGGCCGGAAAGACAATCAATCTGAAACACCCAAAATAGACTTCTAGTGTGCCCTACCTCATTTCTAGGTGCATTTGGAATCCTTAGAGCGGTGTGAAACTTTCGAGCAGCAGCGTACCCTAAGCTCCAATTTATGAAATCGAGGCACGGAAGAAAATCACACCAAATAACTATAATGGACTTCGGTGTGCCCTCGTCATTTCTAGGTGCATTTGGAATAATTAGAGCAAGTGTGAAACATTCGAGCAGCGGGTACCAGAGCTCCACTTTATGAAATCGAGGCATGGAAAGAAAATGAACATCAAACTCCCATAATGGACTTCTAGTGTGCCCTACCTCATTTCTAGGTGCATTTGGAATCTTCAGAGCGGTGTGAAACTTTCGAGCAGCAGCGTACCACGAGCTCCAATTTATGAAATCGAGGCACGGAAAGAAAATCAAAACCAAACACCCATAATGGACTTCTAGTGTGCCCTCGTCATTTCTAGGTGCATTTGGAATAATTACGAGCTAGTGTAAAACTTTGCGAGCGGCGGTGCGGAGCTCCACATTATGAAATCGAGGCACGGAAAGAAAATCAATGCAAACACCCAAAATGGACTTCGGTGTGCCCTATGTCATTTCTAGGTGCATTTGGAATAATTCGAGCGGTGTGAAACTTTCTTTGAGCAGCGGTATCGAGCTCCACTTTATGAAATCGAGGCATGGAAAGACAATCAATCTGAAACACCCAAAATAGACTTCTAGTGTGCCCTACCTCATTTCTAGGTGCATTTGGAATCCTTAGAGCGGTGTGAAACTTTCGAGCAGCAGCGTACCCTAAGCTCCAATTTATGAAATCGAGGCACGGAAAGAAAATCCACACCAAATAACTATAATGGACTTCGGTGTGCCCTCGTCATTTCTAGGTGCATTTGGAATAATTCCGAGCAAGTGTGAAACATTCCAGAGCTACGGGTACCGAGAGCTCCACTTTATGAAATCGAGGCATGGAAAGAAAATGAACATCAAACTCCTATAATGGACTTCTAGTGTGCCCTACCTCATTTCTAGGTGCATTTGGAATCTTTCCGAGCGGTGTGAAACTTTCGAGCAGCAGCGTACCACGAGCTCCAATTTATGAAATCGAGGCACGGAAAGAAAATCAAAACCAAACACCCATAATGGACTTCTAGTGTGCCCTCGTCATTTCTAGGTGCATTTGGAATAATTACGGCGGTGTAAAACTTTGCGAGCGGCGGGTGCAGGAGCTCCACATTATGAAATCGAGGCACGGAAAGAAAATCAATGCAAACACCCAAAATGGACTTCTGGTGTGCCCTATGTCATTTCTAGGTGCATTTGGAATAATTCGAGCGGTGTGAAACTTTCTTTGAGCAGCGGTATCGAGCTCCACTTTATGAAATCGAGGCCGGAAAGACAATCAATCTGAAACACCCAAAATAGACTTCTAGTGTGCCCTACCTCATTTCTAGGTGCATTTGGAATCCTTAGAGCCGGTGTGAAACTTTCGAGCAGCAGCGTACCCTAAGCTCCAATTTATGAAATCGAGGCGCGGAAAGAAAATGAACACCAAATAACCATAATGGACTTCTAGTGTGCCCTACCTCATTTCTAGGTGCATTTGGAATATTTCGAGCAAGTGTGAAACTTTCGAGCAGCAGCGTACCACAGAGCTCCAATTTATGAAATCGAGGCATGGAAAGAAAATGAAAACCAAACACCCATAATGGACTTCTAGTGTGCCCTACCTCATTTCTAGGTGCATTTGGAATAATTCGAGCGGTGTGAAACTTTCGAGCAGCAGTGGTCGAGGCCGGAGCTCCATAATTATGAAATCGAGGCTCCACGGAAAGAAAATCAAAGCAAACACCCAAAATGGACTTCGGTGTGCCCTATGTCATTTCTAGGTGCATTTGGAATAATTAGAGCGGTGTGAAACTTTCTTTGAGCAGCGGTATCGAGCTCCACTTTATGAAATCGAGGCACGGAAAGACAATCAATCTGAAACACCCAAAATAGACTTCTAGTGTGCCCTACCTCATTTCTAGGTGCATTTGGAATCCTTAGAGAGCGGTGTGAAACTTTCGAGCAGCAGCGTACCCTAAGCTCCAATTTATGAAATCGAGGCGCGGAAAGAAAATCACACCAAATAACTATAATGGACTTCGGTGTGCCCTCGTCATTTCTAGGTGCATTTGGAATAATTCGAGCAAGTGTGAAACATTCGAGCAGCGGGTACCCAGAGCTCCACTTTATGAAATCGAGGCATGGAAAGAAAATGAACATCAAACTCCCATAATGGACTTCTAGTGTGCCCTACCTCATTTCTAGGTGCATTTGGAATCTTTCAGAGGCGGTGTGAAACTTTCGAGCAGCAGCGTACCACGAGCTCCAATTTATGAAATCGAGGCACGGAAAGAAAATCAAAACCAAACACCCATAATGGACTTCTAGTGTGCCCTCGTCATTTCTAGGTGCATTTGGAATAATTACGAGCGGTGTAAAACTTTGCGAGAGCGGCGGGTGCGGAGCTCCACATTATGAAATCGAGGCCGCGGAAAGAAAATCAATGCAAACACCCAAAATGGACTTACGGTGTGCCCTATGTCATTTCTAGGTGCATTTGGAATAATTCCAAGCGGTGTGAAACTTTCTTTGAGCAGCGGTATCAGAGCTCCACTTTATGAAATCGAGGCCAGAAAGACAATCAATCTGAAACACCCAAAATAGACTTCTAGTGTGCCCTACCTCATTTCTAGGTGCATTTGGAATCCTTAGAGGCGGTGTGAAACTTTCGAGCAGCAGCGTACCCTAAGCTCCAATTTATGAAATCGAGGCGCGAAAGAAAATCCACACCAAATAACTATAATGGACTTCGGTGTGCCCTCGTCATTTCTAGGTGCATTTGGAATAATTCCGAGCAAGTGTGAAACATTCGAGCAGCGGGTACCAGAGCTCCACTTTATGAAATCGAGGCATGGAAAGAAAATGAACATCAAACTCCCATAATGGACTTCTAGTGTGCCCTACCTCATTTCTAGGTGCATTTGGAATCTTTAGAGCGGTGTGAAACTTTCGAGAGCAGCGTACCACGAGCTCCAATTTATGAAATCGAGGCGGAAAGAAAATCAAACCAAACACCCATAATGGACTTCTAGTGTGCCCTCGTCATTTCTAGGTGCATTTGGAATAATTACGGCGGTGTAAAACTTTGCGAGCGGCAGGTGCGGAGCTCCACATTATGAAATCGAGGCACGGAAAGAAAATCAATGCAAACACCCAAAATGGACTTCGGTGTGTGCCCTATGTCATTTCTAGGTGCATTTGGAATAATTCGAGCGGTGTGAAACTTTCTTTGAGCAGCGGTATCGAGCTCCACTTTATGAAATCGAGGCGCGAAAAGACAATCAATCTGAAACACCCAAAATGGACTTCTAGTGTGCCCTACCTCATTTCTAGGTGCATTTGGAATCCTTAGAGCGGTGTGAAACTTTCGAGCAGCAGCGTACCCAGAGCTCCAATTTATGAAATCGAGGCACGGAAAGAAAATCAACACCAAACACCCATAATGGACTTCTAGTGTGCCCTACCTCATTTCTAGGTGCATTTGGAATAATTCGAGCGGTGTGAAACTTTCGAGCCTACCTCAGCAGCGTGGAATCGAGCTCCAATTTATGAAATCGAGGCACGGAAATCGAAAAAAAACCAAACACCCATAATGGACTTCTAGTGTGCCCTACGTCATTTCTAGGTGCATTTGGAATAATTAGAGCGGTGTGAAACTTTCGAGCAGCAGGTACCCGAGCTCCAATTTATGAAATCGAGGCACGGAAAGAAAATCAATGCAAACACCCAAAATGGACTTACGGTGTGCCCTATGTCATTTCTAGGTGCATTTGGAATAATTCGAGCGGTGTGAAACTTTCTTTGAGCAGCGGTATCGAGCTCCACTTTATGAAATCGAGGCCGGAAAAAAATCAATCATCAAACACCCAAAATGGACTTCTAGTGTGCCCTACCTCATTTCTAGGTGCATTTGGAATCCTTCGAGCGGTGTGAAACTTTCGAGCAGCAGCGTACCCTAAGCTCCAATTTATGAAATCGAGGCGCGGAAAGAAAATCCACCAAACACCATAATGGACTTCTAGTGTGCCCTCGTCATTTCTAGGTGCATTTGGAATAATTAGAGCAAGTGTGAAACATTCGAGCAGCGGTACCCAGAGCTCCACTTTATGAAATCGAGGCATGGAAAGAAAATGAACATCAAACACCCATAATGGACTTCTAGTGTGCCCTACCTCATTTCTAGGTGCATTTGGAATCTTTCGAGCGGTGTGGCGGTGTGAAACTTTCTAGTGTGCCCTCGTCATTTCTAGGTGCATTTGGCGTGTGAAACTTTGAGCTGCTGAGCTCCAATTTATGAAATCGAGGCACGGAAAGAAAATCAAAACAAACACCCATAATGGACTTCTAGTGTGCCCTCGTCATTTCTAGGTGCATTTGGAATAATTCGAGCGAGTGTGAAACTTTCTTTGAGCAGCGGTATCGAGCTCCACTTTATGAAATCGAGGCCGGAAAGACAATCAATCTGAAACACCCAAAATGGACTTCTAGTGTGCCCTACCTCATTTCTAGGTGCATTTGGAATCCTTAGAAGCGGTGTGAAACTTTCGAGCAGCAGCGTACCCTAAGCTCCAATTTATGAAATCGAGGCACGGAAAGAAAATCACACCAAATAACTATAATGGACTTACGGTGTGCCCTCGTCATTTCTAGGTGCATTTGGAATAATTTAGAGCAAGTGTGAAACATTCGAGCAGCGGGTACCCAGAGCTCCACTTTATGAAATCGAGGCATGGAAAGAAAATGAACATCAAACTCCCATAATGGACTTCTAGTGTGCCCTACCTCATTTCTAGGTGCATTTGGAATCTTTCCGAGCGGTGTGAAACTTTCGAGCAGCAGCGTACCACGAGCTCCAATTTATGAAATCGAGGCACGGAAAGAAAATCAAAACCAAACACCCATAATGGACTTCTAGTGTGCCCTCGTCATTTCTAGGTGCATTTGGAATAATTACGAGCGGTGTAAAACTTCGCGAGCGGCGGGTGCGGAGTGAAATCGAGAGCTCCACCAAAATGGACTTCTGGTGTTATGAAATCGAGGTGGCGGTGGAAAGAAAATCAATGCAAACTGAAACACCCAAAATGGACTTCTAGTGTGCCCTATGTCATTTCTAGGTGCATTTGGAATAATTAGAGCGGTGTGAAACTTTCGAGCAGCGGTATCGAGCTCCAATTTATGAAATCGAGGCACGGAAAGAAAATCAACACCAAACACCCAAAATGGACTTCTAGTGTGCCCTACGTCATTTCTAGGTGCATTTGGAATAATTAGAGCAAGTGTGAAACTTTCGAGCAGCAGCGTACCCGAGCTCCAATTTATGAAATCGAGGCATGGAAAGAAAATGAACATCAAACTCCCATAATGGACTTCTAGTGTGCCCTACCTCATTTCTAGGTGCATTTGGAATCTTTCAGAGCGGTGTGAAACTTTCGAGCAGCAGCGTACCACGAGCTGAGCTCCAATTTATGAAATCGAGGCACGGAAAGAAAATCAAACCAAACACCCATAATGGACTTCTAGTGTGCCCTCGTCATTTCTAGGTGCATTTGGAATAATTACGGCGGTGTAAAACTTTCGAGAAGCGGTGCGGAGCTCCAATTTATGAAATCGAGGCACGGAAAGAAAATCAATGCAAACACCCAAAATGGACTTCGGTGTGCCCTATGTCATTTCTAGGTGCATTTGGAATAATTCGAGCGGTGTGAAACTTTCTTTGAGCAGCGGTATCGAGCTCCACTTTATGAAATCGAGGCATGAGAAAGACAATCAATCTGAAACACCCAAAATAGACTTCTAGTGTGCCCTACCTCATTTCTAGGTGCATTTGGAATCTTTAGAGCGGTGTGAAACTTTCGAGCAGCAGCGTACCCTAAGCTCCAATTTATGAAATCGAGGCACGGAAAGAAAATCACACCAAATAACTATAATGGACTTACGGTGTGCCCTCGTCATTTCTAGGTGCATTTGGAATAATTAGAGCAAGTGTGAAACATTCGAGCAGCGGGTACCGAGCTCCACTTTATGAAATCGAGGCATGGAAAGAAAATGAACATCAAACTCCCATAATGGACTTCTAGTGTGCCCTACCTCATTTCTAGGTGCATTTGGAATCTTTCGAGCGGTGTGAAACTTTCGAGCAGCAGCGTACCACGAGCTCCAATTTATGAAATCGAGGCACGGAAAGAAAATCAAAACCAAACACCCATAATGGACTTCTAGTGTGCCCTCGTCATTTCTAGGTGCATTTGGAATAATTACGAGCAGGTGTAAAACTTTGCGAGCGGCGGTGCGGAGCTCCACATTATGAAATCGAGGCACGGAAAGAAAATCAATACAAACACCCAAAATGGACTTCGGTGTGCCCTATGTCATTTCTAGGTGCATTTGGAATAATTCGAGCGGGTGTGAAACTTTCTTTGAGCAGCGGTATCGAGCTCCACTTTATGAAATCGAGGCCTGAAAGACAATCAATCTGAAACACCCAAAATAGACTTCTAGTGTGCCCTACCTCATTTCTAGGTGCATTTGGAATCCTTAGAGCGGTGTGAAACTTTCGAGCAGCAGCGTACCCTAAGCTCCAATTTATGAAATCGAGGCACGGAAAGAAAATCACACCAAATAACTATAATGGACTTAGTGTGTGCCCTCGTCATTTCTAGGTGCATTTGGAATAATTCGAGCAAGTGTGAAACATTCGAGCAGCGGGTACCCGAGCTCCACTTTATGAAATCGAGGCATGGAAAGAAAATGAACATTAATGGACTTCTAGTGTGACCTCATTTCTAGGTGCATTTGGCAGCGGTGTGAAACTTTCGAGCAGCAGCGTACCTGAGCTCCAATTTATGAAATCGAGGCACGGAAAGAAAATCAAAACCAAACACCCATAATGGACTTCTAGTGTGCCCTCGTCATTTCTAGGTGCATTTGGAATAATTACGAGCAGGTGTAAAACTTTCGAGCGGCAGTACCTAGGCTCCACATTATGAAATCGAGGCACGGAAAGAAAATCAATGCAAACACCCAAAATGGACTTACGGTGTGCCCTATGTCATTTCTAGGTGCATTTGGAATAATTAAAGCGGTGTGAAACTTTCTTTGAGCAGCGGTATCGAGCTCCACTTTATGAAATCGAGGCCGCAGAAAGACAATCAATCTGAAACACCCAAAATAGACTTCTAGTGTGCCCTACCTCATTTCTAGGTGCATTTGGAATCCTTAGAGCGGTGTGAAACTTTCGAGCAGCAGCGTACCCTAAGCTCCAATTTATGAAATCGAGGCGCGGAAAGAAAATCCACCAAATAACTATAATGGACTTCGGTGTGCCCTCGTCATTTCTAGGTGCATTTGGAATAATTCGAGCAAGTGTGAAACATTCGAGCAGCGGGTACCAGAGCTCCACTTTATGAAATCGAGGCATGGAAAGAAAATGAACATCAAACTCCCATAATGGACTTCTAGTGTGCCCTACCTCATTTCTAGGTGCATTTGGAATCTTTCAGAGCGGTGTGAAACTTTCGAGCAGCAGCGTACCAGAGCTCCAATTTATGAAATCGAGGCACGGAAAGAAAATCAAACCAAACACCCATAATGGACTTCTAGTGTGCCCTCGTCATTTCTAGGTGCATTTGGAATAATTACGAGCGGTGTAAAACTTTCGAGAGCGGCTCCACATTATGAAATCGTGCGGAGCTCCACACTTATGAAATCGAGGGCGGAAAGAAAATCAATGCAAACACCCAAAATGGACTTCTAGTGTGCCCTATGTCATTTCTAGGTGCATTTGGAATAATTCGAGCGGTGTGAAACTTTCGAGAGCAGCGGTATCGAGCTCCAATTTATGAAATCGAGGCCGGAAGAAAATCAACACCAAACACCCATAATGGACTTCTAGTGTGCCCTACGTCATTTCTAGGTGCATTTGGAATAATTAGAGCGGTGTGAAACTTTCGAGCAGCGGTACCCGAGCTCCAATTTATGAAATCGAGGCATGGAAAGAAAATGAACATCAAACTCCCATAATGGACTTCTAGTGTGCCCTACCTCATTTCTAGGTGCATTTGGAATCTTTCAGAGCGGTGTGAAACTTTCGAGAGCAGCGCGTACCCGAGCTCCAATTTATGAAATCGAGGCACGGAAAGAAAATCAAAACCAAACACCCATAATGGACTTCTAGTGTGCCCTCGTCATTTCTAGGTGCATTTGGAATAATTCGGCGGTGTGAAACTTTCGAGCGGCGGGTGCGGAGCTCCAATTTATGAAATCGAGGCACGGAAAGAAAATCAATGCAAACACCCAAAATGGACTTCGGTGTGCCCTATGTCATTTCTAGGTGCATTTGGAATAATTAGAGCGGTGTGAAACTTTCTTTGAGCAGCGGTATCGAGCTCCACTTTATGAAATCGAGGCACGAGAAAGACAATCAATCTGAAACACCCAAAATAGACTTCTAGTGTGCCCTACCTCATTTCTAGGTGCATTTGGAATCCTTAGAGCGGTGTGAAACTTTCGAGCAGCAGCGTACCCTAAGCTCCAATTTATGAAATCGAGGCACGGAAAGAAAAATCACACCAAATAACTATAATGGACTTCGGTGTGCCCTCGTCATTTCTAGGTGCATTTGGAATAATTAGAGCAAGTGTGAAACATTCGAGCAGCAGTACCCAGAGCTCCACTTTATGAAATCGAGGCATGGAAAGAAAATGAACATCAAACTCCCATAATGGACTTCTAGTGTGCCCTACCTCATTTCTAGGTGCATTTGGAATCTTTCAGAGCGGTGTGAAACTTTCGAGCAGCAGCGTACCACGAGCTCCAATTTATGAAATCGAGGCGCGGAAAGAAAATCAAAACCAAACACCCATAATGGACTTCTAGTGTGCCCTCGTCATTTCTAGGTGCATTTGGAATAATTACGAGCGGTGTAAAACTTTGCGAGCGGCGGGTGCGGAGCTCCACATTATGAAATCGAGGCACGAAAAAAATCAATACAAACACCCAAAATGGACTTACGGTGTGCCCTATGTCATTTCTAGGTGCATTTGGAATAATTAGAGGCGGTGTGAAACTTCTTTGAGCAGCGGTATCGAGCTCCACTTTATGAAATCGAGGCACGGAAAGAAAATCAATCTGAAACACCCAAAATGGACTTCTAGTGTGCCCTACCTCATTTCTAGGTGCATTTGGAATCCTTAAGCGGTGTGAAAGCGCAGCGTACCCTAAGCTCAATTTATGAAATGTGAAACTTTCAAATAACTATAATGGCTTACGGTGTGCGTACGTCATTTCTAAGCTCCAATTTAGTGTGAAAATCGAGCAGCGGGCGATGAAATCGAATGGAAAGAAAATGAACATCAAACTCCCATAATGGACTTCTAGTGTGCCCTACCTCATTTCTAGGTGCATTTGGAATCTTTTCGAGCGGTGTGAAACTTTCGAGCAGCAGCGTACCACGAGCTCCAATTTATGAAATCGAGGCACGGAAAGAAAATCAAAACCAAACACCCATAATGGACTTCTAGTGTGCCCTCGTCATTTCTAGGTGCATTTGGAATAATTACGAGCGGTGTAAAACTTTCGAGCGGCGGTGCGGAGCTCCACATTATGAAATCGAGGCACGGAAAGAAAATCAATGCAAACACCCAAAATGGACTTCGGTGTGCCCTATGTCATTTCTAGGTGCATTTGGAATAATTAAAGCGGTGTGAAACTTTCTTTGAGCAGCGGTATCGAGCTCCACTTTATGAAATCGAGGCGCGAAAGACAATCAATCTGAAACACCCAAAATAGACTTCTAGTGTGCCCTACCTCATTTCTAGGTGCATTTGGAATCCTTAGAGCGGTGTGAAACTTTCGAGCAGCAGCGTACCCTAAGCTCCAATTTATGAAATCGAGGCGCGGAAAGAAAATCACACCAAATAACTATAATGGACTTCGGTGTGCCCTCGTCATTTCTAGGTGCATTTGGAATAATTCGAGCAAGTGTGAAACATTCGAGCAGCGGGTACCAGAGCTCCACTTTATGAAATCGAGGCATGGAAAGAAAATGAACATCAAACTCCCATAATGGACTTCTAGTGTGCCCTACCTCATTTCTAGGTGCATTTGGAATCTTTCAGAGCGGTGTGAAACTTTCGAGCAGCAGCGTACCACGAGCTCCAATTTATGAAATCGAGGCACGGAAAGAAAATCAAAACCAAACACCCATAATGGACTTCTAGTGTGCCCTCGTCATTTCTAGGTGCATTTGGAATAATTACGGCGGTGTAAAACTTTGCGAGAAGCGGCGGTGCGGAGCTCCACATTATGAAATCGAGGCACGGAAAGAAAATCAATACAAACACCCAAAATGGACTTCGGTGTGCCCTATGTCATTTCTAGGTGCATTTGGAATAATTCGAGCGGTGTGAAACTTTCTTTGAGCAGCGGTATCGAGCTCCACTTTATGAAATCGAGGCATGAAAGACAATCAATCTGAAACACCCAAAATAGACTTCTAGTGTGCCCTACCTCATTTCTAGGTGCATTTGGAATCCTTAGAGGCGGTGTGAAACTTTCGAGAGCAGCAGCGTACCCTAAGCTCCAATTTATGAAATCGAGGCACGGAAAGAAAATCCACACCAAATAACTATAATGGACTTACGGTGTGCCCTCGTCATTTCTAGGTGCATTTGGAATAATTAGAGCAAGTGTGAAACATTCGAGCAGCGGGTACCCGAGCTCCACTTTATGAAATCGAGGCATGGAAAGAAAATGAACATCAAACTCCCATAATGGACTTCTAGTGTGCCCTACCTCATTTCTAGGTGCATTTGGAATCTTTCAGAGCGGTGTGAAACTTTCGAGCAGCGCGTACCACGAGCTCCAATTTATGAAATCGAGGCGCGGAAAGAAAATCAAAACCAAACACCCATAATGGACTTCTAGTGTGCCCTCGTCATTTCTAGGTGCATTTGGAATAATTACGAGCGGTGTAAAACTTTGCGAGCGGCGGGTGCGGAGCTCCACATTATGAAATCGAGGCACGGAAAGAAAATCAATGCAAACACCCAAAATGGACTTCGGTGTGCCCTATGTCATTTCTAGGTGCATTTGGAATAATTCGCCCTACCTCAAGCGGTGTGAAACTTTCTTTGAGCAGCGGTATCGAGCTCCACTTTCTGAAATCGAGGCATAGAAAAGACAATCAATCTGAAACACCCAAAATAGACTTCTAGTGTGCCCTACCTCATTTCTAGGTGCATTTGGAATCCTTAGAGCGGTGTGAAACTTTCGAGCAGCAGCGTACCCTAAGCTCCAATTTATGAAATCGAGGCGCGGAAAGAAAATCCACACCAAATAACTATAATGGACTTACGGTGTGCCCTCGTCATTTCTAGGTGCATTTGGAATAATTAGAGCAAGTGTGAAACATTCGAGCAGCGGGTACCCAGAGCTCCACTTTATGAAATCGAGGCATGGAAAGAAAATGAACATCAAACTCCATAATGGACTTCTAGTGTGCCCTACCTCATTTCTAGGTGCATTTGGAATCTTTAGAGCGGTGTGAAACTTTCGAGCAGCAGCGTACCACGAGCTCCAATTTATGAAATCGAGGCACGGAAAGAAAATCAAAACCAAACACCCATAATGGACTTCTAGTGTGCCCTCGTCATTTCTAGGTGCATTTGGAATAATTACGAGCGGTGTAAAACTTTGCGAGAGCAGCGGTGCGGAGCTCCACATTATGAAATCGAGGCACGGAAAGAAAATCAATGCAAACACCCAAAATGGACTTCGGTGTGCCCTATGTCATTTCTAGGTGCATTTGGAATAATTCGAGCGGTGTGAAACTTTCTTTGAGCAGCGGTATCAGAGCTCCACTTTCTGAAATCGAGGCGGAAAAGACAATCAATCTGAAACACCCAAAATAGACTTCTAGTGTGCCCTACCTCATTTCTAGGTGCATTTGGAATCCTTAGAGCGGTGTGAAACTTTCGAGCAGCAGCGTACCCTAAGCTCCAATTTATGAAATCGAGGCACGGAAAGAAAATCACACCAAATAACTATAATGGACTTACGGTGTGCCCTCGTCATTTCTAGGTGCATTTGGAATAATTTAGAGCAAGTGTGAAACATTCGAGCAGCGGGTACAGAGCTCCACTTTATGAAATCGAGGCATGGAAAGAAAATGAACATCAAACTCCCATAATGGACTTCTAGTGTGCCCTACCTCATTTCTAGGTGCATTTGGAATCTTTCGAGCGGTGTGAAACTTTCGAGCAGCGCGTACCACGAGCTCCAATTTATGAAATCGAGGCGCGGAAAGAAAATCAAAACCAAACACCCATAATGGACTTCTAGTGTGCCCTCGTCATTTCTAGGTGCATTTGGAATAATTACGAGCGGTGTGAAACTTTCGAGCAGCGGCGGGTGCGGAGCTCCACTTTATGAAATCGAGGCGGAAAGAAAATCAATGCAAACACCCAAAATGGACTTCTAGTGTGCCCTATGTCATTTCTAGGTGCATTTGGAATAATTAGAGAGCGGTGTGAAACTTTCGAGCAGCGGGTCGAGCTCCAATTTATGAAATCGAGGCGCGGAAAGAAAATCAACATACCAAATACCCATAATGGACTTCGGTGTATTTAGATAATTTAATTATCTTTCCAGAAAGTATTAGAACATCTTATTTGGACTCCTGAGCAGAAAGTTATGTATTTTAGAAGTTGACTGTCCGCAGTGAACACCAAATCGACCGGTAGAAATTGGAAGATTGAAAGCGCTTGGGGTTTAGTGAGTTCTATTGTGCTCTTATTTATGCTTTTGGTCCAGTAAGTTTGTCTTAGTTGGGTTATCATTATGTTCAGGTGGGAGGGTGATCGAGGGCAGCGCCTTCTTGGCGTCCATCGTCCTCGCGTGGTTAAGGCAAGTATTCGGTTAAAGAATAATGATGATTGTTTGCTAAGATTGATTGTGTCTTGATCGTGATTGCCATGCATGGATGTTATTGTGATGAATTACAATATATCTTGGTATATTCAAGTTATGGTTGGAGTTTCTGTGTTCATGGTTAATGCTTACATGTTATTATGTACATGTTGAATTCATATGTTTAGAAGATAATGTCATTGAACATATGCATGTAGTAAGCATGATTGAGTTTTGGTCACGTGGTAACCAAGTATGAATTGTTGAGGTCCCGTCATGTCGATGAATGGCTAGAATCCCCACATTCGTGTAATGTGGGCAATGAGTAAAAGGTCCCCATCATGCGATGATGGGCAAAGGTCCCTATACTTGTGGAGTATAGGCTCTTGGTCCCTATTGCGAGTGCATAGGCATGGGTATACATCGACGGTTGTATACCCGCATTACCGATAAAATGCGAAAAGAGATAAAGATTAAAAGGTGCATTGCATGGTTGCATTACATAAGCATGAAGGCTGTGTTTAGCGTAATGTTTAATTGTGAATATTAATCTTTGTGTTGTGTTTCTAGATTTGGCCTTGTTGATACTTCTTTGAGTCGTGGACTCACCCTTGCTTTGTTGTGCTTTTAGGTACCTTTGGCAAAAGCGGCATGCATGGGAGGGAGTAGCTTTTCTTGGATTGGACACACTACCCTTCATCCTAATAAAATCATACCATGTAGTTCATTCTATATGAATGAGTAAAGCTATTAAGTTTCATTAATAGATTTGGTTGAGTGTTTTGGTCTATCTGTAATGTTGAGATTAGCAAGTTGGATTATGCTAAATATTTCTCTATCGGATTAGACTATATTATATGCTTGGATGATAGTGAATGTTGAATTATTGATGAAGCTGTAATAAGTAAACCAAGATGGGAAGGAAGGATACCTTCTCTATGATTTATTGCTTGTGAATCTAGTTTAATGATGAAGCTTGTAATAGATAGGAATTAAATGGTGAAGGAAGGATACCTTCTCCATATATTGGATGTTTTATTTATGCCTTCCTATGATATTCATTGGTACCTCCGGTATTGATTAATAATACAAAGGAGGTTCTGCCGAATTTTGGTAAGATGGTTGTAGATAGTTCGTTTTATTTGTTTAATTTAGTAGCATTCCAGGCTCATGTTGGGCTGGGGTGTTACACCTACGTCATTTCTACGTGCGTTTGGAATAATTCCGAGCAAGTGTGAAACATTCCAGAACGACGGGTACCCAGAGCTCCATTGTATGAAATCGAGGCATGGAAAGAAAATGAACATCAAACTCCCATAGCGGACTTCCTGTGTGACCTACCTCATTTCTAGTTGCATGTGGAATCTTTCCGAGCCGGTGTGAAACTTTCCAGAACGACGCGTACCCTAAGCTCCAATTTATGAAATCGAGGCACGGAAAGAAAATCGAAACCAAACACCCATAATGGACTTCTAGTGTGCCCTACGTCATTTCTAGGTGCATTTGGAATAATTCGGAGTTGGTGTAAAACTTTGCAGAGCGACGGGTACCCAGAGCTCCACATTATGAAATCGAGGCACGGAAAGAAAATCAAGGCAAACACCCAAAATGGACTTCTGGTGTGCCATATGTCATTTCTAGGTGCATGTGGAATAATTCCGAGCAGGTATGAAACTTTCTTTGAGCAGCGGTATCGAGCACCACTTTACGAAATCGAGGCACAGAAAGACAATCAATACGAAACACCCAAAATAGACTTCTAGTGTGCCCTACCTCATTTATAGGTGCATTTGGAATCCTTCCGAGCCGGTGTGATACTTTCCAGAACGACACGTACCCTAAGCTCCAATTTATAAAATTGAGGCACGGAAAGAAAATCCACACCAAGTAACTATAATGGACTTACGGTGTGCCCTCGTCATTTCTAGGTGCATTTGGAATAATTAGAGCAAGTGTGAAACATTCGAGCAGCGGGTATCGAGCTCCCTTTGTATGAAATAGAGGCATGGAAAGAAAATTAACATCAAACTCCCACAACAGACTTCTAGTGTGACCTGCCTCATTTCTAGTTGCGTGTAGAATCTTTTCGAGCCGGTGTGAAACATTCCAGAACGACGCGTACCCTGAGCTCCAATTTATGAAATCAAGGCACGGAAAGAAAATCAAAACCAAACACCCACAATGGACTTCTAGTGTGCCCTACGTCATTCCTAGGTGCATTTGGAATAATTCTGAGGAGGTCTAAAACTTTGCGAGGCGCGGTGCGGAGCTCCACATAATGAAATCGAGGCGCGGAAAGAAAATCAATACAAACACCCAAAATGGACTTCGGTGTGCCCTATGTCATTTCTAGTTGGATTTGGAATAATTAGAAGCGGTGTGAAACTTTCTTTGAGCAGCGGTATCGAGCACCACTTTACGAAATTGAGGCACAGAAAGACAATCAATACGAAACACCCAAAATAGACATCTAGTGTGCCCTACCTCATTTATAGTTGCATGTGGAATCTTTCCGAGCCGGTGTGAAACTTTCCAGTACGACGCGTACCCTGAGCTCCAATTTATGAAATCGAGGCACGGAAAGAAAATCGAAACCAAACACCCGTAATGGACTTCTAGTGTGCCCTACGTCATTTCTAGTTGTATTTGGAATAATTCTGAGTTGGTGTAAAACTTTGCAGACCGACGGGTACACGGAGCTCCACATTATGAAATCGAGGCACGGAAAAAAAAATCAATGCAAACAACCAAAATGGACTTCTGGTGTGCCCTACGTCATTTCTATGTGCATTTGGAATAATTCCGAGCAGGTGTGACACTTTGTTGAACGACGATATCCAGAGCTCCACTTTACGAAATCGAAGCACAGAAAGACAATCAATACGAAACACCCAAAATACACTTCTAGTGTGCCCTACTACGTGTATTTGGAATCCTTAGAAGCGGTGTGAAACTTTCGAGCAGCAGCGTACCCTAAGCTCCAATTTATGAAATCGAGTCACGAAAAAAAATCCACACCAAATAACTATAATGGACTTACGGTGTGCCCTAGGTCATTTCTAGGTGCATTTGGAATAATTAGAGCAAGTGTGAAACATTCAAGAGCAGCGGTACCGGATCTCCACTTGACGAAATCGAGGCATGGAAAGATAATGAACATCAAACTCCCATAATGGACTTCTAGTGTGCCCTACCTCATTTCTTGGTGCATTTGAAATCTTTCTGAGCCGGTGTGAAACATTCCAGAACGACGCGTACCCTAAGCTCCAATTTATGAAATCGAGGAACAGAAAGAAATACACACCAAATAACTATAATGGACTTACGGTGAGACCTACGTCATTTCTAGGTGCATTTGGAATAATTACGAGCAAGTGTGAAACATTTAGAGCAGCGGGTACGAGCTCCACTTTATGAAATCGTGGCATGGAAAGAAAATGAACATCAAACTCCATAATGGACTTCTAGTGTGCCCTACCTCATTTCTAGGTGCATTTGGAATCTTTCCGAGGGCGGTGTGAAACTTTTGAGCAGCAGCGAACCACGAGCTCCAATTTATGAAATCAAGGCACGTAAAGAATATCAAAGCGAAACACGTAATGGACTTCTAGTGTGCCCTCGTTATTTCTAGGTGAATTTGGAATAATTACGGCGGTGTAAAACTTTGCGAGCGGCGGGTGCGGAGCTCCACATTATGAAATCGAGGCATGGAAAGAAAATCAATTCAAACACCCAAAATGGACTTACGGTGTGCCCTTGGACTTACGGTGTGCCCTATGTCATTTCTAGATGCATTGGAATAATTAGAGCGGTGTGAAAATTCTTTGAGCAGCGGTATCGAAAAGACAATCAATCTGAAACACCCAAAATAGACTTCTCGTGTGCCCTACCTCATTTTTAGGTGCATTTGGAATCCTTAGAAGCGGTGTGAATCTTTCGAGCAGCGCATACCAGGCGCAATATATGAAATCGAGGCACGGAAGGATGATCAAAACCAAACACCCATAATCGACTTCTAGTGTGCCCTACGTCATTTCTAGGTGCGTTTGCAACAAATCTGAGCAGGTGTAAAACTTTGGAGAGCGACGGGTACCCGGAGCTCCACATTATGAAATCGAGGCACGGAAAGAAAATCAATGGAAACACCCAAAATGGACGTCTGGTGTGCCCTATGTCATTTCTAGGTGCATTTGGAATAATTCGGCGGTGTGAAACTTTCTTTGAGCAGCGGTATCGAACTCCACTTTATGAAATCAAGTCACGAAAGACAATCAATCTGAAACACCCAAAATAGACTTCTAGTGTGCCCTACCTCATTTCGAGCAGCCAGCGTACCACAGAGCTCCAATTTATGAAATCGAGGTACGGAAAGAAAATCCACAACAAAACAATAATAGACTTCTGGTGTGCCCTACATCATTTCTAGGTGTATTTATAATAATTCCGAGCAAGTGTGAAACATTCCAGAACGACGGGTACCCAGAGCTCCACTTTATGAAATCGAGGCATGGAAAGAAAATGAACATCAAACACCCATAATGGACTTCTAGGTGCATGTGGAATCTTTCCGAGCCGGTGTGAAACTTTCCAGAACGACGCGTACCCTGAGCTCCGATTTATGAAATCGAGGCACGGAAAGAAAATCAAAACCAAACACCCATATTGGACTTCTAGTGTGCCCTACATCATTTCTAGGTGCATTTGGAATAATTCTGAGCAGGTGTGAAACTTTGCTGAACGACGGTATCCAGAGCTCCACCTTACGAAATCGAGGCACAGAAAGACATTCAATACAAAACACCCAAAATAGACTTCTAGTGTGCCCTACCTCATTTCTAGGTGCATTTGGAATCCTTCCAGCGGTGTGAAACTTTCCAGACGCAGCGTACCCTAAGCTCCAATTTATGAAATCGAGGCACGGAAGAAAATCCACACCAAATAACTATAATTGACTTCGGTGTGACCTCGTCATTTCTAGGTGCATTTGGAATAATTCGAGCAAGTGTGAAACGTTCGAGCAGCGGTACCCAGAGCTCCGCTTTATGAAATCGTGGCATGAAAAGAAAATGAACATCAAACTCCCATAATGGACTTCTAGTGTGCCCTACCTCATTTCTAGGTGCATTTGGAATCTTTCAGATTTGGTGTGAAACTTTCGAGCAGCAGCGTACCCTAAGCTCCAATTTATGAAATCGAGTAACGGAAAGAAAATCCACACCAAATAACTATAATGGACCTCTGGTGTGACCTACGTCCTTTCTAGGTGCATTTGGAAGAATTCCGAGCAAGTGTGAAACATTCCAGAACGACGGGTACCCAGAGCTCCACTGTATGAAATAGAGGCATGAAAAGAAAATGAACATCAAACTCACATAACGGACTTATAGTGTGCCCTACCATATTTCTAGTTGCATTCCGAATCTTTCTGAGCCGGTGTGAAACTTTCCAGAACGACGCGTACCCTGAGCTCCGATTTATGAAATCGAGGCACGGAAAGAAAATCAAACCAAACACACATAATGGACTTCTAGTGTGCCCTACATCATTTCTAGGTGTATTTGGAATAATTCTGAGTAGGTGTAAAACTTTGTAGAGCGACGTGCACCCGGAGCTCCACATTATGAAATCGAGGCACGGAAAGAAAAATCAATGCAACCAACCAAAATGGACTTCTGGTGTGCCCTATGTCATTTCTAGGTGCATTTGGAATAATTCGGCGGTGTGAAACTTTCTTTGAGCAGCGGTATCTGGAGCTCCACTTTAGGAAATCGAGGCACAGATAGAAAATCAATACGAAACACCCAAAATAGACTTCTAGTGTGCCCTACCTCATTTCTAGGTGCATTTGGAATCCTTATGAGCCAATGTGAAACTTTCTAGAACAACGCATAACCTAAGCCCCAATTTATGAAATCGAGGAGCGGAAGGAAAATCCACACCAAATAACTATAATGGACTTCAGGTGCGCCCTGCGTCATTTCTAGGTGCGTTTAGAATAATTCTGTGCAAGTGTGAAACATTCCAGAACGACGGGTACCCAGAGCTCCACTTTATGTAATCGAGACATGGAAAGAAAATAAACATCAAACTCCCGTAATGGACTTCTAGTGTGCCCTACGTCATTTCTAGGTGCATTTGGAATCATTAGAGCGGTGTGAAACTTTCGAGCAGCAGCGTACCACTGAGCTCCAATTTATGAAATCGAGGCACGGAAGAAAATCAAAACCAAACACCCATAATGGACTTCTAGCGTGCCCTACATCATTTCTAGGTGCATTTGGAATAATTACGAGCGGTGATAAAACTTTGCGAGCGGCGGTGCGGAGCTCCACATTATGAAATCGAGGGCGGAAACAAAATCAATGCAAACAACCAAAATGGACTTACGGTGTGCCATATGTCATTTCTAGATGCATTTGAAAAAATTCGAGCGGTGTGAAACTTTCTTTGCACTGCGGTAACGAGCTCCACTTTCTGAAATCGAGGCCGAAAAAGACAATCAATCTGAAACACCCAAAATAGACTTCTAGTGTGCCCTACCTCATTTCGAGCAGCAGCGTCGCTAAGCTCAATTTATGAAATCGAGGCACGGAAAGAAAATCACACCAAATAACTATAATGGACTTACGGTGTGACCTCGTCATTTCTAGGTGCATTTGGAATAATTAGAGCAAGTGTGAAACATTCGAGCAGCGGGTACCCGAGCTCCGCTTTATGAAATCGTGGCATGAAAAGAAAATGAACATATAATGGACTTCTAGTGTGCCCTACCTCATTTCTAGATGCATTTGGAATAATTCAGAGACGGTGTGAAACTTTCGAGCAGCAGCGTACCACGAGCTCCATTTTATGAAAGCGAGGCGCGTAAAGAAAATCAAAACCAAACACCCATAATAGACTTCTAGTGTGCCCTCGTCATTTTTAGGTGCTTTTGAAATAATTACGGCGGTTGTAAAACTTTAGAAAGCGGCGGTGCAGGAGCTCCACATTATGAAATCGAGGCACGGAAAGAAAATCAATGCAAACACCCCAAATGGACTTCTGGTGTGCCCCATGTCATTTTAGGTGCATTTGGAATAATTCGAGAAGGTGTGAAACTTTCTTTGAAGCAGACGGTATCACGAGCTCCACTTTACGAAATCTAGGTGTGCTCTATGTCATTTCTAGGTGCATTTGGAATAATTCTGAGCAGGTGTCAAACTTTCCAGAACGACGGGTACACTACTCTCCACCTTATGTAATCGAGGCACCGAATAAAAATCACTACAAACTCCCAAAATGGATTTCTAGTGTGCCCTACGTCATTTCTAAGTGCATTTGGAATAATTCCGAGCAGGTGTGAAACTTTGCAGAACGATGGGTACCCTGAGCTCCACTTTATGGAATCGAGGCACGGAAATAAAATCAATACCAAACAACCATAATGGACTTCTAGTGTGCCCTACGTCATTTCTAGGTGCATTTGGAATAATTTCGAGCAGATGTGAAACTTTGCAAGACGACGTGCTCATTGAGCTCCAATTTCTGAAATCGCGGCACAGAAAGGAAATCAGTACCAAACTCTCATAATGGACTTCTAGCGTGCCCGACGTAATTTCTAGGTGCATTTGGAATGCTTAGAGCATGTGTTAAACTTTCGAGCAGCAGCGTCTTGTGAGCACCACTTGATGAAATCGAGGCACGGCAAGAAAATCAATACCAAACAACTATAATGGACTTCTGTTGTGCGAGAGTTGACAAAGTTGATGATTCCGCGGCTTGTACGACATCTTGGGAAGATATCCAGCTTTGCCATGACTTTTCCAAAGGCTTACAAGTGTCCCTTTCTCAAGTTTCACACGGATTCAAGTCGTTTCTGAAATAGAGTAGGAGTAGGGCCTCTTGGCCAGCCATAAGGTGGAGAAGGGCACTATATATTGATGGGTAGACCCCCATTGTATCACAAGACCAGTTTATGCATAAGAGTTGAGGGTTCGTGCTTTGGCGCGAGTGTTCAGCTAGTGACTTCGTCTACTTCACATCATCTATCCACGGTTCCTCACCGAGAAGATCGGGCATCCCCCGTATCATATGGTATCAGATTATAGGTTTACTCGGTGAGAGCTGTTTACCCATAGTTTAGATTTGTTTTCTGTCGTACAGTCCATTAAACCGAAAATTACAATACAAAAATTTCCAAACCCTAGATTCAATCTCTTTTTTCTTGTGAGTTTAGTTAAGTTTTTGTCCATTAGAGTCTTTGTTTTAGTGCTGATCCTTGTGTTTCCTTTGCGTTGCTTCATCTTTTGTGTCTACTTAAACCCAAGAAAATTGCTGTTTGCTTCAGTCAATTAGCACTCCCCCAAAAAAGTAATTTGTATCTTCACTTCTATCTTTTCATCCTTTGAGACTAGCTTTTGATAATTGCATTAAGGGCTGCTCTTGGCATTAGTTTACACTACGAAATTTTTGAGACATGCAAATCAAAGGGTGAATCAAAACTTTCATTAAGCCATTGCAATAGAAGAGAGAAAAAGCGTGACTTGAAGAAAAAGCCACGGCTTAAAAAAGTAAAAAAAACAAAAAAATGAGACAAACCATAAATACCAATACCAACTTTTCACATCGGTTGCCATAGCAGAAGGAGGAAGAGTTTGTTCTTGCGATTCGAGAAAGAAAAGACAAAAAGACAAAAGGAGGTGGCGAATTTGGGAAGAGTAAACCCTAGTCCATAATTTCAGATTGTGTATCTAATCTCTTTGAGCAATCTTGTGCCCTTATATTCATAATCATTGCAATTGGCTAGCGTCTCTCCTAGTACTTGGTGCAAAAGCGAGCTTGTGCATCGCAATTTCGATTGCTTCTCACTAGCTCATTCCTTTGTTTGCATTAAGTCACATTTATCTTTGCGTGTGCGTTCATACACTTCTCTTAAACCTTTTGGATGAGCACATAGGCAAAATACTCTAGCTTGGATCATTACTTAGTTTTACAATATCTTGAATATCAGTTTGCATAGGATATACAATTACCTTCCAAGCTCCACCTACACCCGTTTGTGTACTCCCTTGCTCTTGGTTACGCTCATACATTCTTAGGGTTGAGGTTGTTCGCGGTCACAAGTGTCAATTTGCCGTCCTTGATTCACTTTGGAACGGAAAGCTTGCCTTTTGTTCGAGACGGTGAGTTGAGGCGTAGAGAGATTTTTGTTTTACTAACACGGATATAATCTCGCTTGCTATTTGTGAGTTGTTGCCATGTCGAGTCACGAGAAGGTCCACCTAATCCAAAAACACGATTCGTGGGCCGGAGTACACTCGCTTACGAAATGCTACAAAAAAACTTCATAATCGTGATACTAGTGTGCGCGATGAGCTCGGGAAGTTAAAATGGATTGAACAACCTCGGGGAGGAGGTTACGAGGCTGCGTCACGGACATCAACAACATCTTCTTGGAGCTACGCGCCATGTTCAACCACTCAACGTGCATTGTAAATCGACACGGCGACCACCGAGATTTGTTCATAAAACCAAATTTCCTATCCCTATATTTTCGAGTAGTACAAATGTGGAAGAATACCTCACTTGGGGCTGCAAATTGATCGCTATTTCGGATGCACAACTATTCCAATGAGAGGAAGCTCGTACTTGCGTCCAATAGTTTGTTGATTATACCACACATTGGTGGGAAGCGGTTTGTTTATAAGCGTATGGAGCGCCATGAATTGCCGCTTATCACACGGGAAGCGAGATGAAGCTGCATTTTTCGTACGCGTTTGTACCTCGCCACTACAAGCATTCCATAGTTGAAAGGTTGGCGAGGCTGCGACACGATTTGATGTCCACTAGTGTGTCACATGAGAAAGCGGCCAGAGCATGGAACTTTTCCCGGTCCGGGCTTCATGTAGTCTGCCCCATTGCTTCATGAAGAGATTGTGGTTCTTGGTAATTGCTCCATTGATGACCCACAATCTTTGGGGATCGTTGTATCAAACCCATGTGAAAATGAGAGCCACATAGCCAAATTGAGTGAGAATGATAAAGAGAGTGAGCTATGTGATTCCACCATATGTGAGGTTGAGAGCATCTCAATTGAGTGTGAGAGAGATACATCGACGAGAAAAGAGGAAGTAGATGATAATGGCGGGGTTATTCTTTGAAATTAACGATTTACTCTCGGTGTTGTTTCTCATATTGTGCGAGTTGATATTAAAGAAGAGGAGTTGAATGTTCAACAACCCGACCAGATTGGAAGTAAGCAGCGAGGAGATAACTACGGTTGGGAATGGAGTGCTTGCATCCGTGGTTTCACGATGATGATTTGATATCTACAACACCTACAACAAGCGAGGAGGGCGTTAAAGGTAACAATCATGGTGTTGAATTGAATCCTCATCAAGAAGAATGCGTCTGAGGAGAACTCTAGTGTTCCTTTTAATATTCCATATTCTGAAATATCTATGCTCAATTTACATAATGTGGAATTGATTACTCGAAAGGAAGTTCTTACTAGAATATCTCTTGATGATTCTTTCTACTATATCATGTTCGATGTTCCTAGAGAGCTATCTAGTGTGCTTGAGAACCTTGCTAAAGTTTCATGTTTGAAATCACTAGTTAATACTTATGCCTACACATATATGTTCAATTTGATTGGAAATTATGGTGTAGATGACCAGTTCTATGTTTATCGTATAAGCATTACCTGTGATGGTCACTTTGGGATCGATTTCAATACAAGTCCCTATTGTTTAGAATACAACATGATGCCTACTTGTTTATCTATTACATGTATAATTAATCAAATTAGCACAGTTGAAGCATGGAAAGGTATCAATTGGTTTTTACCCACTTTACTTGAATTTCATGTTGGGAAGGTGAAATTGCATCATATGAGTCAATTATGTAATTTGGAATATGATTTCGAGCTATCAATTGTGCAAAACAACAAGAAGAACACAATAATTCATTCATACATATACCATGTATATACGTTGTTTTCTTTGTCTAGCACATTTTCAGACTATCAAAAGCGAGGAAGGCTTTTTTGAAGAAAGGGAGGATGATGCGGACATCCTTACCTACCTTTGTTTCATATAGTGTTTTCAATTCAACAAGTACCTCGAACAACATGAGCTTACTAAAGAGTTGAAGAACAAGAGAAGCTTGTGGGTGAAGGTTGTGCAAAAAGCAACCAAAAGGTGAATCTGTTCCATGAATTTCCTTTAAGTTTAATTGAGAATATTATACTACCTAATAGCGGGTCATTGCTTATTGTTAGGTTTGAAGGAGATGCTTCATGTGAATATCAAGAACACGATGCTTCTCGGGGTGTTTTGATGCTCACAAAAATAGCATGCGACTGTGGGGCGCATGGAAGGTATGGGTTCATGGCGATCTTCGCAGCAACTCGGAAGGATCTAGCATGAACAATATATATATTTGGAAAGCTTATCAAGTCTACTTTCCAGCGGATAAAGCGGCACGTGATTTGGAGCTTTCTATAAAAAGTTATGGCTATTCGAGTGCATCTTTGCACATTGAGACCGATCAGCGACGAGTTGACAAAGTTGATGATTCAGCGGCTTATGCGACATCTTGGGAAGATATCCAGCCTTGCCATGACTTTCCAAAGGCTTACAAGAGTCCCTTTCTCAAGTTTCACACGGATTCAAGTCGTTTCAATTAATGAAATTGAAGTTAGGAAAGTTTGGATTCAATTCGGATTCGGAATCAGCATCAAAATTGGATTCGGAATTAGCAGTACTTGTTGGAAAGCTAACTTCAAGCCCGATCCAACGGATGCTCGCTCAGCCACAGATTCATCACGTATCAAAAGATATGTCCGAAACAATGTGATGGTTGTAAACTCAGAGTTTCTTTTTTTGTTTTAGATTGTGTCAGAGCTTGGATTAGGAGTTCTTATTCGAAATAGAGTAGGAGTAGGTCCTCTTGGCCCCGACCATAAGGTGGAGAAGGGCACTATATATTGAGGGTAGACCCCATTGTATCATAAGACCGGTTTATGCATAAGAATTGAAACATAGCTATTGCTTGTTCTTTCTAAACCGAGAGTTCATGCGAGGACTTTGAGAGAGGACTAGGCGATCCATTGATTCATTACGCAATTCAAGGTCAAGCCGTTGTTCCATTGGGAATTGGGGACTTAGCGATCGTCGTTTGTCGACTCATGACGATCATGTATCCGGTGTGTTTTGGGCGTATTCCAAAGAGTTGAGGTTCGTGCATTGATGCGAGTGTTGACTAGTGACCGTCTACCGCATCATATATCCACGGTTCCTCCGAGAAGATCGGGCATCCCGTATCACGTCTTGTGGGCACCACTTTATGAAATCGAGGCGCGGAATGGTAATCAACACCGTCTGACCATAATGGACTTCTAGTATCGCTATGTCATTTCTAGGTGCATTTGGAATAATTCGGCGGTGTCAAACTTTCGAGCAGCGGTACCCTAAGCTCCACTTTATGAAATCGAGGCATGGAAAAAAATCAATACAAACACCCAAAATGGACTTCTCATTAGCCTTATGTCATTTCTAGGTGCATTTAGAATAATTCTGAGAAGGTGTGAAACTTTCCAAAACGATGGGTATGCAGAGCTCCACTTTATGAAATTGAGGCACGAAAGGACAATCAATACCAAACACCCATAACGGACTTCTAGTCGCCCTACCTAATTTCTAAGTGCATTTGGAATCATACGTGCAGTGAAACTTTCAAAAGCAGCAGCGTCTTAGTAAGCTCCTCTTTATGAAATTGTGGCACGGAAAGAAAATCAATACCAAACGCCCATAATGGACTTTTGGTGTGCCCTACGTCATTTTCTAGGTGTATTTGAAATACTTACGAACCGGTGTGAAACTTTCCATAACGATGCGTACCCTGAGCTCCACTTTATGATATAGAGGCATGTAAAGAAAATCAATACCACACACCCATAGTGGACTTCTAGTGTGCCCTACGTCTTTTCTAGGTGCGTTTGGAATAATTCCGAGCAGGTGTGAAACTTTCGAGCAGCGGTACCTGAGCTCCCTTTATGAAATCGAGGCACGGATAGAAAATCAATACCAAACACCCATAATGGACTTCTAGTGTGCCTAGGTCAATTCTAGGTCCATTTGGAATAACTCTGGCGGATGTGAAACTT